>MU943550.1:0-17683 GCA_036418165.1 Cooperia oncophora | reverse complement strand
AAAAATCCTATGACTTGTACATCGCTTGCCTCGCAACCTCTTGTGGAGCCCACTCGAAGTGCCGCTACGATTTTCAGTGGAAGTAGAATATTTGGCGCCGAAAAACGCTTTTCAACGCGCTGGCTTCACCTTTCAAGCTTTAATAATTGTTTATTTGATCCCTCGATTTGCTTTTTCGTCTACGGATGGCAGTCGTGGAAAACGCCAGGTTCACTACAACCCCCTATTCATATTGGGACAAAATGGACCACCTAATGGACAGCAACCGTGCCCTTCAATCTAGAGCTTTTCTATTATACCCTCACAACGCCTTATTATACCCGTTACATAATGTCTGAACCGCGTGTGCGGTTGCTACGCTACAAAGGAACAAAAAAAAACAATTCGCTCATGGGGTGTGCCAACAAAGCTCACCTCTCAGAGAGGTGCGTGGAAGATTAGGGATATTCCTGAGATGGGATCCACATTAAAAACTTGAGTGCTCGTTTACCACGTCACTTAATGCGAAATCAGTTTTGTGCGTCGTTTTTTCGCACCCCCCCCCTTGCTGCGCTTCCCCAATAGTGCTTTTATTTGCTAATCCGACATTCATTCAATGGCTCGTGCTGGCTTGCCATTTTCCATCCTATGAAAGTGCCGGAATCGTGGTGATGGGCTAATGACAGGTGTAAAGTGGTCAGTCGAAGGCAGCAGGCGTGAAATTTCGTAACCATCGTGGAATTTAACAAATGTGGCTGCAGCTGGGTGAATGAGGCGTTAAAATGATGATGGGGGATGACATTCGCGTGGCACACCTCAACGAGTGACTCTCAGTTCGCTTCGAGTCCGTCGTATACCCTTTCAGAACTCTATTGTTTTTCCTACTTTTGAGAACATCTGGTAACATGAGGATCCCACAAATAAACGAGGCAGATCCATGGGAAACACCATTTCTGCGAAAGTTGTTGCCACTTGATCTCAGGCACTGGGCTACTTCTTAATTCTGCCTCATACGGTGTTTTCGACGACATTTGTTTTCGATGACTCGATAAAGTTTCATCACTCCGGCGCGATTTCAGCGTTCCTTGGTTTTCAAGATTTTTAAGGATTCTGTCGCATTCTATCGCTTACGCAATCCTGCTCTTCGTCCGCACCTAACCAACTTCGCGTCACAACCAATGAGAATTATTTTGTTTTTTCTTTCATTTATAGGGTGTACAAATTTGAGAGCAAGCTCACCTCGTGTGAAAAATGTCCAAATATGTCGGCCAAATTAGGCCAAACATCTAAGATCAAGAGAATTAATCGGATCAAGTCACGTCGCGAAGAAGCTTGCTTCCCTCTTTCCAATTCATTAAACATAACAAGCTGCTTAAAGGGAGTGGGCACGATTGCTGGAGGAGGGCGATTGTTACGACGTCATTGGTAGAGGCGAGAAAATGTTCGGGTCCACCCCACTTATCTCTTTTACCAATGACGTTGACCGCAATTGTTCGCCCACATCGATCCTACCCACTGCCTTTGATCCCTTACGCCTCGGCAGCCTCGCCCTCCCGGGGCCATAATATTCGAGAATGTCGACCGATAGATATTCATCCAGACCCAGGAATACTTGCTTTGTGCTCTGTAGGTGTCAGTCTACAACTTCACGTAAGTTATATTTTCTGATGAGTAGAGGGTAGCTCTAGCATGAGTGAGCCGCTCATACTACGTCAAAAATGTGAATGCCACGGAAACTGCACATCCACCCGGAGGGAAGGGTACAATGGTTTTTCCCCCCTCCTTAACACTCTCAAAAAGGCAGGCTCAGGGGGGAGGGTACAATGGTCCTGCGTTGTATTGCAGTTCGACTCTAGGAACGCTATACGTTTCTTGAATACGAATTAAAGAAAATCGAATGTGAAAACGAGTCAGAATCGAACTGGCACCCTCAAAGGCACCGTGTATGATAAGGAGCGTAGGTAGTGGTGCTGAAATATAGGAGTGGTATTGTCACAGAGAGCTCCTTTGTGAAGAGAAGTTCCAAAGGAATTGTCTCAAGTGGGGCCTCGAACAGTTTGCTGGTAAAAGGCTGAATGACGGCATGGTGGGGCGAGTCCAGTCGGCCTATTACTTGTAATGAATCCTATGACCCCATAATAGACAGTTCAGCATCCATTTCACGCTTCTTGTCCGGTAGCGTCGCTTTTGACTAACAGGTGGACCTTGAAGGCGGAGTCTGGAGGCGGAGTTACTGGAAAAAGGGCGAGCCACTGTGCAACTTTGCGCCCTAGCTCTCTATCTTACAACTTTCCGGAGAGAAGCTGGCACAAGATTGTCCATTGCGGGCCACACCACCATTCCCACATAATTCTTTTGCACTTTCATAGGTTATCGAGTACCATTCCTTCAACAACTTTATGAAGCCCTTCAGGTTGTCGCTGCTTTTGTTCATCTTCCCAAATCTGAAGGTCGTGCCACTATGTACTCTCCTCATTTGGACGCTACCTTCACACTAGTTCAACGAGACTAACGACTTTTCTACACTGATTTTGCACTACTTTAGAGTGGCCTTTCCCTGGCATTCGCTATTCGAGCGCTTTCGAGGTATTTATCGTACTGGAGTCTGCAACCATGGCGACTGCAATTTCTGTTATCGCAGATAAAGGCCTTCAAATCTTTTCAGCTGGTGAACCAGTAATGCAGAAAGATTGTGGGGAATCCGTGAGTACGAGATCAGTGAGCTCTGAAGAATTGTGCTGCTGTGTAATACATTCGGTTCATAGCATGCGCCGGATATCACTAGCCGTCATCTTGTAGTGCACCCAGAGAGGTGCTCCTCGCCTCTGCATAGAATCTGGAAGCCTAAAAAACGTCTCAATTCCCTCACTTTAATCCACTCATTCGCTCTCTGTTCGTTGGACAGCGCTTTGCTCTGTTGACTGTTCCACTACTCGATAAGTTCTAATGGCGCCTCATTGAAACGACGCGTCCGAAAATTTTTGTTTCTTCAACTTTTGCGTCGCTGGGGCCCGTCCAGATGCGACGAGGACTTTTTGTATGATGCGCAGTTTTACAGTTCCATCCTACTATAATAAACGGCAACGTCTGTTCTGAGTTGTCTGTTTGTTTTGCCCTGTTGTCTGTCGGTCTGTCGTCCCGAAATTCGCGATATCTCTTGAGATCCAGCCTAGAAGGACGGGCAATGGTGGGTTGGGCTAGCGGCATCGAGCCAAGATGAGCGGAACAACCACGTGAATCTGAGCTAAGCCCCGCCCGCTGTGGGCGGGGCGTGCGCACAGTTGTGAGCTACATATTTCAAAAATTCGTAGTCCGGTTCTAGAAGATCCCGGAGAGCGGAAATTGTGGGTAAGGATAAGCAGTCAGTTGGCGGATGAAATGAGGGAGTCACACCCCGTGATGACGGGCGTGCCTTAGGTGGGCTGTGCTCGGCTAGGCAGAGACTTCAAAAACTTCGTAATGAGTTCGTCAGAAGATCCTGGAGAGCGGAAATTGTGGGAAACGATAGGCAAACAGTTGGCGGACGGAATGAATGAAGCACACCCACGATGGGCAGGGCGTGCGCCGAAGTGAACGGTGCCGGGGATAAAAACCCTCAAAATACATCCGAAAAACTCCAGGAAATGGGAGTAAGTGAAAATGAGCAATGGTTGGCAGATGATGTTAGTAAGGGATAACCGTAGGGAGTATACCAAGTGGTTCGCCCGTGATACTTCTTTGTTCGTCTCAAATCCACTGACTGGACCGCTGTATAGAAAATTTTGTTGACTGTCTGCTAGGGGGGGTATATACTAGCAGTGAAACGGCAAAGTGCGGTAATTCTCAAAACAATTTTTTTTCGATCATTCGACCGGCGAAGCACCGGGACCCACTTCACACCCGGAAGGAGGATCGGCCGGCGAAGCCGGCCGATCCGACTGGCCCTCCCTCTCATGGAAAACTTCTCACCGGGACCCACTTCACACCTCCCTCTCATGGAAAACTTCTCACCGGGACCCACTTCACACCTCCCTCTCATGGAAAACTTCTCACCGGGACCCACTTCACACCCGGAAGGAGGATCGGCCGGCGCGCCGGCCGATCCGACTGGTATAGCATAAAATGCTTAGATCCTGGGACTGTACAGAACATCCCCAATTGTGCGCCCACGCAGCACTGTCGCCGTGGCCTAGGCTGTAAGTTAACAGGCGGGATTTGCGTCATCCTCGCATCCCAGCGTCATTTCCATTCCATTCCACCTTATTCCTCCCGCACACACTTACTTGCCCCGGTGGTCGAGCCGACCGTGAAACTTACATCAACCTTGTGATGCCGAAGGTAATAACACAGGCTAACAGGATTCCCTCAAAAACGGGTACCTGAAGGTCAGACTCTTCGGATTGCCCGGTTATGTGCTCCCACGGACCACCGATTTAGCTCCGCGCTCGGTTCTTGGACAGCGCACACCTTTTTTATCTCAAGCTTATATTCTTATCCTCTTATCCTTGTTCATGCGCCCACCAGCAACCTTCACCTTGCAGTACCTGATGAGACGAATGGAATAGCTGGGATACACTAGTGCTGAAACGCTTTTTCCTATGCGAGAGCAAGCCCTTGCTACCTTATTAACCGTCGCGAGGAGTTGAAGGCTCATCGGCGAGTTCAGGAAGATCAATAGTATTGGCGTCAGCCTGGAATAACTTTGTAAGCTCTACGATCGAAGTCTCGTGAGCAGGTTCCTATGGATCGCTGTTCTAGACTTTCAAGTGGCTGTGGTGCGCATTCTTTCTCCTGAACAACCGCAATTAACCCAATCCCAATACGTCATTTTGTGGGTTCTTAATATAATGGGTGTCTCGGGGTATTTTATGAAAGGGCATATCGGGGAAAATACGGTCTTGTTAGCACCACGGTACAGCATCGTTGGGAGCATTCCATCAGGGGTCGTAAGTGGTTGCTTGTGAGGGTAGTTGCATTCGATTGATATCGTATCTGGTTTGATGGTATTCTCAGGGGGGAGGGGGGTATCGTACCGACACCGCCACTTTAGCGCTTACAGCATGCTGGGTGTGAGCGTTTCTGACTTCTACCGGCAGGAGCGAGAAAGGGTGTACAAATTCCACCAAGGTGAGCCGTGCAATTTCTCCCCATCCGCCTCCCAACAATAATTCGAACCCCGCCGGCTGTCCTCACATTTTATGGAGATTTTCTATGATAGGGACTTTCACGCTAATCAAACAAGGAATTGCATATTAGTTCTCGGAAGCATAACTGTGAAAACGGTATTGATGTTTTTGCCTATTCTAATAATGCTATTCCTTGGTTTTCGGTCTGCACTTATGATGCTTTATGAACACCTCAACTCATATCTTAGCACTCATTGATCTTGGGACTTCATGTAAATTACGCCTTCCACATGACTTGCAACTTGCCAGAAGTCTTCTCGTATTAGCGAACCCTTCTCCTACTGTTTTTGAAAGCTTCTTCTTTGATCAAATATCGTCTGAGTTATATTTTTTCGACTCTTTTCCGTCATTTAAGGGACAAACTGTGCACTCACCTCCGAGGATGGTGCTTCCTCTTGTGCGAGCTGAATGGGTCCGCAGCTGCAGCAGCGTGCCACTTTCACCGCTCCAAAATGTACGGTAACTGGGCTGGAGGATGGCGATACTCCGATGCCGTTTACATACTCCGCCGGCGCTATCCTCATTGTGCAGCACTTGCGCCATTACCAGGATCCCTCACTCAGCGGTAGAGAACAAGCGAAAGTGAGGGCACAGACAAGTGGCGCGTCCGGCTATGGTTGGGCGTGTGTCCGAGCTCCATGTATCATCCAGTCAGCGTACATAGTTGCTGTGTAGGTCCCATCCGGGACACGTTCTGTCGCTGAGGAGATTTGGCACTATTGAACTATTCCTACCCCAAAAACCCTCAAAAAAATTTTTTTCGCCGAAACGTTGTCTATAGGTGTAATTCGATGCCCTGATCACGAATATCACATTCGTTTGGCGCCTACATCTGCGGCCGATAATGCGCCAAATGGCGCCAGCGCTTTGAAACCACGTGACAATCAGTCCTCAATGAACCCCCACTAATGCGAGTTTCATCGCTTTGTTGTTGTATAAATATAGTGGTGTGGTCGTCTTCATATATTGGTCGCATAATCTGTCTTGCTCAGAATGACTATATTATGTCTGCTCGTATAATCGGTATTATTATATCCGTTGATTCTAGCTGCATCGAATTTTACTAAATTGCCTTACGTTCAGCGGTTAATTTTTTTTGGACTGGGTTATTGTAATTTAGTTCATATTTAATGTGGTCGGATGATTGTTAATTATCACTTGTACTGATTCTATTATTTATCACTGATTATTTCTATTATATAAAAATTTTTGGTATAGTGAATAATCTATCCCTGTCCGTCTCTCTATTTGCGATCTTAATATTGCGTTTACCTCTTCCTCTATGGGGATCGATTACAACGTAGTGTACTCTTTTTGTTCCCTGTATTCTTCCAATTCTATTATATTTTATTGTATTGATGTCGCCGGTTACTTGTAGTTGGTGCGATGTTTGCCTCCTGTTGTATCGTTGTGGCTGTTCTTATTGTCCTCTGATTTCGTCACGCAGGGTGAATTTTTGTGGAACTTTCTATTGTATATGGTTTGTATTGACGGGATATGTATAGATTTGGTAGTGTGTCATTTTGATCGACATTTGCTGTTTGTTTCGCTTTGCCACTCTAATTGTGTTTCCCGGTGTATTGTTTGGTAGTAGGTTTTTACTTGTTTTTTTGCTTCTATGTGCTTGGTGTTATTGTCTTCGTGTGTGTATTATTAGTTTTCTCTTATGGTTGATTTTTATTGTCTATGTGTGTCTTTTTTGTTATTATATTATAATGTGTTATCTTTTGATGTTATTATTATGGTGTCTTGTGTTTAGGTTATCTTATGTGTTGATGTCTGTTTTTTGATTATTGTTTTGTTTTATATCTTTCTTATTTTTGTTATTATTTATTTCTTTTTTTGGTCTGTTCGGTGTATTGTTCTCTTGTGATATGTAAGTATATTTTGTTTAGTTATTCTTATACTTTAGGCTTTGTTGGAGGCTCATTGGACTTTCTAAAGGTATTTTCGTTCTTTCAAATTCATTTTGTGTTCTATTTTATAATTGCCCTACACTTTACATTGGAAATCTTTCTGCATACAAGACAGCGGAACAAGCCAGAGTTTGCACAGGTCGGATTACAGCCTACTGACCTCACCTCATTCTACGAAAGGCCCTTGAGCTAACTAGGAGCTTGGCAGGCTTTTTGCGACCCTGCGCTTTTATACTTTTGAACTAAACGCAAAGGGAAATCCGCTCAGACTTGAATACTTCGAAGCGTCACAATCCTTATGCACTCTCATTATCCGCCTTTAACTTTTAAGGCGCTCCAAATGGACCTTGAGTTTACGTTTCAATTTCAGGCATGACTTAGTAGGTTTTTCAATTCTCTCTAGCCCCTTGACAGAGCGCTCTGAGAGCATCCAGGAGTTGATTATTTCGGAAAGATTTCACGAAAGACCGTTGACAAAACTGTCAGCGGAATGTTTGCTATGGCGCGCTACGATTTTGACAGCTCCAACTGTAGGCGTAAATTTGATAGAGAAGTGCCTCACTCTGTTGTGACTCAACACAAGCTCCCAGCGCACTCACTATACTCCCTTAATCACATTCATCAAGCTCGTCCCAAAGTGGTGTGAGAAACCCGATCTCATTCACTAGACAACCATGGTTCGTACTCACTCCGCAAATGTCGCAATCACCAGAAGATTGGTAAGTTAATTTTGTTGATTTGTAAATATGAGGATCTACCTAACGATCATATGGATCCGTTGTACAGCACCAGAACTTTCAATTCTTCTCAGAATTGGCTCTAGGAGTACTGCTTCACTAATTTGCCCAAAACCACGAAAACTTCCAAAAGTTGAATAAGGGCTACTACAGGGCGAAATTACAACGCGTACAAAGTAGGGGCAGTTCGGGTAGGTAAGAGCACAGAGTGGGACCTCCCGAGGCTGGTGCAAACCACTTTGTGAAGCCCTTTGCAATTCTGTAACCAGGACGGCTTACTTGCACCACTTGACAAGGGCTGGTTAACATGAGGCAGCAACAAGAACTAGAAGAAGCACAAAATGTCCCTGTAGGCCAAACTGCGCTCTATGATATACATGTACACCCGTATCAAGCACAGGTGTAGCCTGGGCACGTCGTACGCTGGGAAATCCCCAGCGAGGGAGTCGTATTTGCTTGTTGTTGGGAGACGGGATCGTACTTGCGTTTAAGAAGTTTTTCTGCGTTGGCGCTGGGAAAAACTCTTACGGCTGCGGACTCTTTTGTTGCGCCCTCACCCCCACCCCACACCGAAAAGTGAAAAATTTTTGGATTTCGAATGTTGTGGTGGCAGGATATTGGGAAAACTGAAAAACTAGAAAAGTGGTGTGTGGGACGGGGAAGGGGGGAGGTCGTACCAGAGGGTGGAACTTGCTAGAGTCGTGTTCCCAAAAATTCTCCCCAGCGCCATGACGTGCCCTGGGTGTAGCACGGGTCGTTGCTTGTTCAATCAGAAGATGACGTGACACATAACGACGAGGAAACCTGCATTGTATCAGTCTCAAGAACACCGCAGGTCTCGGTACTGCAGGGTCATGTCACGGTGTTTTTAGGTCTCTTTTATCTTGCTTAGGTAGCCTAATTTGTTGCGTAGCGCGGATTCATCAATAACCTCAATGATCCTGGATTACGGTAATGTCACCAGACTGAAGGGTTAGATGAGAAAGTACACATTTGTGACCTCAATCTGGTGGCTTTACTACCAAATAACCCTTGTTTCATGATCTCATTACAACATAAGACGAGCGATCATCGGTGAAAAAAAAACGATTTGCTGCTGGGAACAGGTGCCCTGAGGAATTTGTGAAGAGCGCCACGAAAGATGACGCGGTAGGGCGGCCGCCTACAGCTCGGGGTTACTAGCTCGAATGTCTTAGTTTTTGAGCGAGTATCATTCTGTTATCCGTTATCAGTAGAGCTCACCTCATCTACTTCTATCCTCTTCTACTGCCTTTTCTATGACGTCATTCTTCTTGAATATTCACGGCATCCTGCACGAAGTGTTCCTTTGAATTTTATATGTTACATGACTCAACGACTCGTTTTCAGAAACAGGAAAGAATGACGCTTGCTTCTCATTCGACGATGGGTGCGCTGCAATTCAGCGAAGATGTCATTAAGCAGGTCAGTACTTCTATATAACTTTTGTCTTTCGAAATTGCAGTTTTGAATGAGTTTCGATGGACTTCAGCTTACACCCGAGGAAGTAGACGAGTTCCGAGAGGCATTTATGATGTTCGACAAAGACGGCAACGGTACGATATCAACCAAGGAACTCGGCATTGCAATGCGATCACTTGGGACAAAACCCTACTGAGCAGGTGAGGAAGCTGAGAACTTTTTTCTGGGGTGGGTCAGGAGATCTAATTTGCGGCTACGCTAGGAAAGCGATCGCCGCAACGTTCATACTTCGCGACAGCAGCGGCGATCGCCGCGATCGTCGGTACGTGGCAGAGCGCGCCCCAACGCTATTATGGACTGCTCGCTTGATAAATAAGGAAATCCAACTTGTGAGACCTTCTTTTCTCTTAATAATGGCTACTAACTGATAACTTACGACTTTCTATACATAAGCGGATCTGGAATATGAGGTAAGGAGGTTTCACTTCTTTTTAGGTCGGGATGAGGCCAACTCCATTTCCTGAGTGAGCTTCTCTTGTTTCTTTTGTTTTTATTGTTTCATTTATGCAAGCGCCTTAAAATTCCTATCGTCTGAACTGTTCCAACTTCCAAAACATTTATAGTTTACAAGTCGAGTTCAAACAACGAAGAAAAAAAGAAACAGAAAGAAACTCACCTAGGAACCAAAACACTAATCATTTTACGCAACATCAACAGGTGAAAACGTTATAACCTCATGTATAAGCTCGACGAATGAAAAAAGAAACAATAAAACCTACCCTAAATGAAGCTCTCACGCTTTTTGCTCATTTCTATCCTGAATCAAGAAAGAAAATAGAAAACAAAAGCCATTAAGTTGGGTTCACCTTTCTTTGTGTCAAACCAAGCTTCAGTATCTAAGAAAATTGCAGTTAAAGGAAAAAAAGCATGAAATTGAGTCGCTTCTTCCCAAAAGCCTTCGGAGCGCAAGTAATAGCGTTGGGGCGCGCTCTGCCATGTACCGACGATCGCAGCGATCGCGACGGTCGCCGCGATCGGCCGCGATCGCCGCTGCTGTCGCGATGTATGCGCTGTCTTAGAAAATCCCTTGCGCGACAAAGCGCTTCTGTGTGACTCCAAAATTCGAATCTCCTGACCAGTATCCTTCTCCGGATCGTGTACAGGCTAGTGAATCTGGTGAAGATCGGTTCTCGTAGGTTTCATGTAGTTGTGGGAAATGTAGTTTTTCTTGTGACTGCGTTTGATTGATGATTATGCCATCCGTTAGTCTGTTAAACATGCCCTCAGCACAACTTTGAGACTGGAATTCTCTGTTCTACAGCTGCTGTCATATTCAATAACAAACTGTTATTCACTAGGTGTCTCCGAACTCAAAACTTTGCGCGCAAAGGAATAAATAAGCCTGGGCTATCGATATTTTTACGTCACAGGCTTTTTGTTATCCAGCTCGATCAATGCAAAGGTATTGGAAAACGTGTCGCCCCAAACCTAAGAAAAAGTCTCATGGCGTCATCGGTATGCTCGTCGCGAAACTCCTGGAATGCTGCTAGGGCTCTAAAAAAGCAGTCTAGCCAAGCTCGAGGGAGATGTAATCGTACAACTACGTCTGAGTCATAAGGTATCCCCATGTGGTTCACTGTGGATTACTCAGCGTGTATAACTCTGACTCTGAAGAAGTTCGCTAATTAAAGCTCAGACAATAAAACCTCCTTTTTCCTTCGAGGCAAGATCATGCCAATCGTATGAGTGGACGCAGACTTATCACTGAGACTTCACAAGCGTGCTCCTCCTGTATAGTAGGGGTGCGCCAGGGAGGAAGACAAAATGGTGGGCTTGACTCCGCCTATACCATCAGCGCGGATTGTGATCTCAGCGAAAAGGCGATTCATAATTTCGTGTCATATGAAGGTAGTTCTTAGTTACTTTAATACTGTCTTGTTCGCTACGGATGAAGCGTCATGTTAGTGAGGTTAGGTTTGACTAGCCCCATTCGTTCTCCACCAGTGGTTCAAGTGGATGACCTACAACAACTAGTGAAAACGGGCTAATCAAAGAAAGTCTTGTTGCTGGCTCAAAAAAAGCAAAAAGGGGGTCGCAAAGGACATCCCCTCTTCACAAGCGTCAGCATCTGCAGCGAACAGAACTATTCCAATTGCGTCACGCATTACCATTATGCTGCCAATCCTTTATAGCGACGAAATCCTTGGGAATAGCGCTTGACCGACCTTGGAAATCCTCGACTATTCACTGCATTTATAATCGCTAATTTCTTTGTTCGACCTAGCAGTTGCCACTGCCTAAGGGTGCGCCTAAAGACCCGTCACCGAAATCGCGTGGCCGATTGTAAGAAAACCAGGGGAAATTTTGAGCGTATAGTCCGTATTTCTGAGACGGAGGGGGGTGTGTCCAGAGGACCAGGTGTTAGCGCAGCGACGCTACGCAGCTGCCGACTCAATCAAGGCCGCAGGTGCCCCCCTCGCCCCTCTCTGCCCTGAACCCGCAACTGTTTCTTACGCATTAAGCTGGTCGCGGCCTACATTCTAGTTAGCTGAGCAGAAACCTCCACCTCTCCCCCGCCCCTTCCACAACAGAAAAATATGTAGTGTAGGTGTGAATACCGCTAGACCACAAGGATGACATGGCTGTTTTAGGAGATCCAAGAAATGATCAACGAAGTCGACATGGACGGAAACGGTCAGATCGAATTTCCTGAATTCTGTGTGATGATGAAACGAATGATGAAGGTCGGTTAATCTTTGCAAGAGATTTTGTTTTGAAGAGAAAAAATGGCAGAAACTCTGTGACTTGGGACCTTGGGGTCAGGGAGGATTTCCCAGCAGAGTCCCTAATCATGCGGACTGACAGGGACGACATTGTGCCTTCCTCAATGGCTCGCCTAGAGCGTCTCACGAGGCAAAGGCGTGGGTCAAGTTGTTATCATACCAGCAGACCAGAATGTTTCTCTATGGGCAGGGACCATTTAGTTCTCAGTTTGATGTACATTATTATCTTCATAGAGCTACCTAGCAGAACCTGGATGGAGGACCCCCTTAAATTGAGCACAATTCGATCTATCGGCTGTGCATGCGATAACGTCACAGCATGCCGCTGCTTGATATGCTCCCTCAAGAAACAACTCTTCCAACATTACGAGTCAAGCCGAACAGCCTGAAAATTGGGCCTACAACCTTCAACGCGACCTTATTCTCATTTACCCCATCACCATTACAGGAAACCGACTCAGAAATGATCCGTGAAGCATTTCGTGTGTTCGACAAGGACGGCAATGGAGTCATCACAGCTCAGGAATTCCGATATTTCATGGTTGGTTACTTTCTGGGATTTTCAATACACGTCATACATTTCACACAATTGGTGTACTACTGCCAAAGTGCAAGGGGATCAGCAGAAGACTTTGTATGCCCACGGCCATTTGCGTGACGACGTGAGGGAATTAGTAGCTGCGGCAGGGAAACGTAATTTGCAATGCTCTTGTGAGAACCCTTCCAAATGCCTTGCACTTCTGGCTGCACGAAGTGCGAACAACTAAAAGCTTTGCAAAGAGGCCCAAGAGATGGGGTTGTAACCAGTGAGATATTTGTAAACCAATGAACAAGAAATTTTCATGGAAGGTACAAACCCTAGAGACGGAGTAGGCACGGCAAAACACATGAGAAAAACGGTCTGCACAAATGGGATATTGTTTTAGACAACTGTCATCGTGTTCAGTGTTGGACAGACATCTGACCACAATTGGGTCAGAATGAAAACATCTCTCCAAAAGCACGACCACCGTAACGTTTATTGAAGCACGCAGCCGCACCCACCAATCAAGGACTTCAAGTGTTTCGATGGTCATTTTCATGAAAGTTTCATGATGACGCCGAGCAACCTAGCACCTGCTTAGTCCGTGCTTATCAGGCGGCAGAGAGAGTGGCAGGAGGACCCGTTAGCACATGCCTACGCAGTGAGAAAACTATGGAAACTCTGATTACCCTTTACTGCGCCAAACACCCGAAATCAAAACAGCTCTTCAGTGACTTTTTTACGTGAACACGTTTGGCCCAAAAATTTCTCCCTGGGGGTAGTTTCACTTTTTGAACACGATGTCAGATCCGCGTGGCCCGCTTTCGCACCCGCGCTAAGGCGCCGTTGTTAAAACACCCCAACTCACCAGATTCGCTGGAAGCTTGTCCCCAAGGGTGGCTTGACCTCCTGCACGCATATTTTGCATCTGCATGTGGTGCCGAAAAAGTTATAGAGGAGTTAATGGTGTACACATGATGACGCGCCGACTTCTTACTCTATTTTGCACCCTTCTCACGAGATAGTGATCCCTTACTCTGCTAAGACTGAGAAAGATCAAGGATCATTTTCACACGCTAACTGAAGAGGACTGCCTTTTTCGTTCCCTCTCATTACTGCATAGGCACACCGGCACCCAACAATCGACTGCAGTCTTTCCTGCAAGCGCCGGAGTTAAAACAGTATTTGGTGCCGTCAACTGTAGCGCATGCCTTGGGCGCTTTCCGACGAGCGGATGGGATATCAAACTCCACGAGGTCAAACTACTCCTCGAGAACACGCTTCGATTTACAATCGTGATCATCTAATGTACATTCCGGCGCCGGTGCCTTATTGCTAGGGGCGGTTAGGCGGTTTTCTGGTGTTTAACGGAAGTGATATACGTGTTCACGAGGTCGAACTAACCTTGGGGACAAATTTCGAGGCAAATCGAAGTTCTGGACTGAACTTTGAAAACTGGTACTGTCAAGTATGAATAGTGATAGAAAGTTAAAGGATTCTATTTTGATGATGAAACTTTGCAGAGAATACTTCGATTTGCTCAGGGTACCTTGTTTTGAGATCAACATATTCACTGAAACTATTTAATTAGGCGATTTTTTGGCCTGTTCCAAACTCCCATTTCTGTACTGTAATTAGGGACTGTTCCAATAAAGGAGAGCTCAAAGCTGAAAAGGAAGAATCTTTCTAAGACTAGTGAATCTCAAGAAAGCGATTTCAGGTCCACATGGGAATGCAGTTCTCAGAAGAAGAAGTGGACGAGATGATTCGTGAAGTCGACGTTGATGGTAAGTTTTGTGAATAAAATAAAGAAATAGGGGTACATAGTAAAAAGTAAGACAACTTGTCCTGGTGCACTGAGGCCTGAGCAGGATCAGGCATTGGAAAGTGACTCCACCCCCCCCCCCTTCACTAATCCGATTGAGGCCAACAGAGCCTTCTTCTCCTCTTTCTGTCGTTTCAACATAGGATGGTACAATAAAAAGACCCTTCTTCCTAGTGAATGTGAAAGGGAAGGCATTCCCCAGCTTAGAGCTAAGAACGTTCCCCTAAAAGTAATCGAAGCCAACCATAGGAATCTGTACGTCATGCTGAATTTAATTTTTGTCCGGAGGTTTGTGAGGGGTTGAAGAACTCTTGCTCGTCCTCTGAATTCACAAACGTAGACCGGGCACATTATTGCCCTCATAAAAAGTCTTTGCTACTTTTAGCACGCACATGTTTTCCTTTGAAAAAAACCTAAAAATAATTTGCTGCACTTACGAGACATAAAGTGCGTCAGCAACAACCATCAATCACCAGTCAAAAAAGCTTTTCTCGAGACAATTACAACACTTCCATTGTGTTTTGTCGACTGCATAGGAGGGGATTATTTTTGGCTATGAGAGTATTTTTTGACTCCCCCTTCAGGTGCGCTATATGACTGAAAGCCACTAATGAAGAAGAGAAGAAATTATTAAGTGTAAATATCTATTAGGTTGGAAGGAAAGTCCTGCTGCACTTTGACCAAATTTTCGGACCAAATTTTCCTTCAAAAGGCACCTCCAAGTCACAAGGTAATCACCATTAATGACTAGGACTAGTGCCCACCTTTTGCACAGCTTCTCATTTCCATTCTTATAGAACTACGGCAACTATGATAAAAAGAGAGTGGACCTCATTTCTCGAGTAGACGTCGATTTTCGGAATTTTTGCTCTCTAAAGGATGCGGTAGGGATCAAAAGATGTGGTAATTAGAATTGCTAGCTTGGCAAATAAGCTGGGTACGGTCGCATTCTTTGATCGAGATCCATGATCTTTTGGCGAGCCTGATCCATATATGCAGTCTTCGCATTGCCGAGTAGTGTAGAAAAAAAAATGGGTATTTTTAAATAAATTCAAGCGTGACGTCATCCATGTTTTGAAGTTGATTAAAATGGACTGTGGTCTTTACAGCTGTGCTAGTATCCAGCGATACCGCTTTGAAGTCCCACCAATAACACACTGCAGTCTTTATCCCATGCACGTCTGCTTTTGGCAAGCAATCCACTTTTCTCCTTGAGAGACCCTGCGAGGGATGTGTGCATGGTGTACGCATAGACTCCAACACTCGCTACCAATCACGAGATCTCACAAAAGTTCTTCCAGTGTGTACAAGGCAAAAGAAACTCAAGGGGTTGCCACTCACTGGTGGTTACGGTTCTGGCTGCCCCGCAAGAAGCTTGACTGTGAACGGCCATGCGAGTTCGTTCCCGTGTGCGTGGACCTATACATTTCCTCCGAATTAAATAAGTCAAGCTTGGGAGCACTGATGCAAATGCTACCCTCTGAAATGCAAGCGATATCCAACGTAGGTGTTTGCTCCCTCTTCTACGATGGAATGGTCCTACAGGAATTCACATTATGGGATATGGTCGAAAAATACCTCATCTGAGGAACTTTTAGGCATTTGAAGCCTTATCAAATGCATGATATTTACCCGTGTTGCCAGATTACCCCCAGATGATCAGTTTTGGACTAAACGGGGTGAGAACTTTCAAAATATTTTTTGGTCTGGGTGAAAACTTTTGAAATTCTTTGGATCTTTTTTAGAAGTTTTTTGGTCTGGGTGAAAACTTTAAAATTCTTTGGTCTTTTTCTAGAAACAATTCGATCAAATTGAAATTGATTAGCGGCTCACCAAGGTAAACGTGTGAGTGCTGTAAGGTTACGGCATAAGCCGTTAAGCTGAGAGGGTAAAAGCGGCCCTGGTGGCGTAACGGATAGCGCACTCGCCCGGAAAGCGTGAGGTGCGGGTTCGACTCCCGCCTGGGGCACGACTTTTGCCCACAACTCAGCATTCTTGTGATAAATTCGATCAAAGTTTCGCAGTACTTTCCTTCCAACCTGATATAAGAATCAGGTGGTCCGTTAAGGATCTATTCGGCTGCGAAGTCTTGGCGAGTTTGGGCAGGGGGAGGAAGAGAATGTGATAGTGAAGTGTATTCCGTCCGCGACCTTTTCTTCTAATTGTTAAGGGCAAGGCACTTAAAGCCGCTGGAGGAAGTTTTTGGACAATACGACCCCACCTCCACCCCCTAATTTCCTCTTCTGACACAACTCTCGCTTTTCCATCTTACCTACAATCATCCTGACTTTTCCCTATTTCCTGCCCCTTTCTCCAGGTTTCTCAAACCAGTTTTTCTTTTGAATTGCTCGAATTTTGCTTATCAACAGCTTGAAAAGTTTTTGTTTTCGCGACTAGGATAGTTCAAAATGAAAATTTAGACTCTCATAGGGAAGTATGACCCCAGCCCTCTCCTAGCGGCGAACAGATACGACCCTCACCTCTTCCAATGACGAGGAAATGCGACCTCCCCCTTATGGAGTTCTTCCTGCGGTGTAGGTGGCGCGCGTAGAATAGGGAAAATCGACTATCGAAAAAGTGTCCCCGCCTGGATACGACCCCCTCCCTCCCTCCACCAACAAGAACGCTCGGGATTGGGGATTTCCCAACCTGGGAACGGGGTGGTATCGAGACCGCCACTTCACACATCCCAATGATCTGCCGCGACTTGGAAACCGGTTAATGAGAGTTGTTTACCAGCTTCTTCCCCGCAACAAATTCTTTCGCACTCCTAGCATTCTCCCACATGAATAATACATTACTTTCAGGTGATGGTGAAATTGATTACGAGGAATTCGTGAAAATGATGTCTGATCGATAAATACCGTCGACTCGCATCCCGTATCTAGTGAATGATTCTCCTGATCCATGGGTAGAATCTGCCACAAAGAAATCGGTTCACAGTGCATTCCCAAGGTCTGCAATTCCCACATTCCCATGCTCCATAGGTAAAAGCCATTTTTCTCCCGTACATCTGTCAGACTTGACAGCTTAAGTCCTTCGACTTCTTTATCCTGATTTGTAGTTAGTGAGTTCATTAGCATTTATCTACACACCATATCTCGAAGATGGAGTGGGCGTGGCTGCAAGTTCACCTGAGTGTGGGAGCAACTGCACTTTTGGAGGGATATTTCGTATGGAAAACAATTGGAATCATGTACTTGTCTGATACAAGACGAGCGAAGATGGCAGCCATCTCGACCGAACATATCCCTCAAAAGTAGTGCATTCTATGCTATCTCCGAAAGATTCACGCAGCCACGCCCTGCTCGTCTT
>MU943545.1:0-11995 GCA_036418165.1 Cooperia oncophora | reverse complement strand
GCATGGAGCGATGAGGGTTACCGCCGGCAGGATGGGGGCCTAATACGTATGAGGGATGTAGCCTACGGGCCTATTGCGTACTCAGAGGGGCAACGGCCACGGGGGCCTATTACGTGCTCAGCTATGGAACGAAGCCCACGGAGAACGGCGGCCAGGGGAGAACAATCATTGTAGTGCGGTGAGTAGTTCGTTAATAAATGATGTAGATTATTTAATGTTCTATTTGTTATTATAATGGTTTATACCACGGTGCTTACCTGTGTTTCTATGTGTGGGTTGTTACCATGGTGGTACCATGGTGGTAGGTATACGGGGGTAGGACCACGGCCTCGTGGAGTTGAGGGACGGCAGTCTCGTGCGGCACGGTACGGTGGAGACGCCGTGGACGGTTGGGGGTCGGTAAGGTGCCCGCCGTAGGAAAACCCCATGGTCCCCGGGGGGGGGTTAGGTCCACCCTTCCTGTGCGGGTGCGCAGGAAGGGTGTGGTAGAGCGATGGGACGCGGGAGCCGCGGTTACCACCGATGTCGATCGCGGCAGTAGGGTGCCAGTGTCCGCGACAACAGGCTCTAATGGTGAGGCGGCTAACATATGGAAATCACACGGCTGGTATCATGCTGAATGCTTGTCAACAATCTTCAGTCAAGTCGTCGCAGAGAAGGAGATGGTCCAAGGGTGGCAACAGAGCCCAAAGGATCTAGTCCGAAAAGAAAGGGCAGCCCTGAAGACTTCTCGAATTATCGCAATTCGTCTGCTGTCTCACAGCATGAGAATTTTCGAGCGAATTGTTGACAATCTTATACATTATACTGCCTAGGTCTCTACCAAACAGTGTGGCTTTGTGACGCACCATTTACCACAATGTGAAGTGGGTCCCGGCGAGAAGTTTTCCATGAGAGGGAGGGCCAGTCGGATCGGCCGGCTTCGCCGGCCGATCCTCCTTCCGGGTGTGAAGTAATATGAGATGGAGGTGGTTTAGTGGCAAGTGGCGCCGTTTACACATGTTGTGTTCGGGAGCAAACCACGGTACGGCTCCCGCCCTGGCCAAACAAGCCTTTGAACTTCCGGGAACGGTGAGATGCTATCAGATCCGTCTGAGAGGATGAAACACTGCCTTGTTCACGGGCCGGCATGGAGTTAATGTCTGGGAACGCACGATGTGAGGGTCCTGAGGCGTTCCACGCTGGCTATCGAGTCCCGGAGAAGTTAGAAAGTGCTACAACCACTCCGTTGGTGGTTATTGGCTTGCTACGCAGGCCTTTTCCATGTTCCACATTACATTCGAGGACATAATTTAGTTCTACAGAAAAAAAACAATACATTAATAAAGCGGGATATTTGTTGCTACTACAGCTTTTAAGTAGGAATTGTACTGAGAGGTTTTTTGTTGTTTTTTTGAAAATAAAAATTGATCTGCTTTCTGCTACTAGTTGCTCTTCGAGAGTAGCATATCAGCGTTTGAAAAAAATGGTTCAGTTTAGGCCATTCACAGTGGTAAACAGGGGGTTCCATTAAGTGAAGCGTTCTACTCGAAAAGGAACAAATCCGGTCAAACGCGAGAGGACGCGGACATTCACAGGGACTAGTCATGTCCAAACGAACGGCTGTGGTTGTGTGGAGTGTTGCGTGTCGATGACGCATGTGACCTACACCAACCACTCAGCTACTTTGCCGCTCTTCTATGATAAGTAGAAAAACTATACAAGAGCTGAGAAGGTATCCACTTACAGCAGCGGACCTGCCCGTCTCGCAGTGAATAGGATCAACCCGAACAGTGTTTCCTGAGCATTTTCACGCCGGGATCCCATATACTGGTGAACTTGAGTGCAGGTAAAAGAGTTTGCTGGCGTAAGAGGGCAGCCACTAAAGAAATATCTTCAGCCGTTTTTGACACATCGAGACAAGCTGTGCACCTACCTTCATGAACGGTCCTTGGCAAGCGGGTCCACAGGTGTAATAGTTTGCAGCTTCCTCAAGGTAAAAGTGCACGGGTACAGGACCGGAGGGAAGTTATATTAGGGTGGTGTCTCCATACTCTGCCCGAGCTAACCTCAATGTCTGTGACCAGCACCGATAGCAAGATCCTACAGGGAAACACATACTCAGCAGTAGAGAACAACTACATGTGAGAGAGCCCAGGCAAGTTACTCATCAGGCTATGGTTAGAGGTGCGGCCTGCCTAAGGTAGGGCGGGCAGATTACGGAGGCATCCGGGGATCATTACCCTCCAGCTCGTTCCTTCTTTTGAGCGCGAAAGGTGACACACCACTGCAGCTGTTGATCCATTTAACACATGGCGATGACAAGGCTCCGCGGAAGGTGTGTGTACAGTTCGTCTTCAAGGCAGTGCACGTAGCCTTGAAGAAGTGCTGCCCTGATGAAGACCGACTATGAGAAGCAGCGAGATGTGGATGTTGCTTGATTAACTTTCATGTGAGTTTTGTTGATGAAGCGCAGATGTTGCTGTTGGGAAACGATTCCTCTATAAAATCAGGATAGGATGTGACGCACGGTTGTGTCGTAAGCTGTAGTGTGAAGTTCATTCACTGCTTTCGGCACGGTCCTCGTGTGTTCGGGGATGAGGAGTTCAAGTGGGGGGTGAGGTCGTATTTCGAGCAAGGAATCCGACAAGGCACTACTTACTAGATGATGGCAAAACCTTACCGCCATACTGACATCCAGGGAGGGGGGGGGGGCAAAGAAGACACTTTTTCCTTATCCGAGGCGCTATGGTTACACTTTATTAAATTCTGATCGGACATTTCTACCACCATATTGAAGAGCATATTGAATACTATCATGATACTCCGCCACAGCCTTCTGGACGAGCGCCATCGAGAGATTCTGCCACGCGACCGTGATTCGGTACCTGAGTTCAGCGAGATCGTTGATTTCTCCGCCACTGTAGACCACCCTGTTGAGCTCCGCCCGAACCGGGTAATTGAGGGGTTTAGGTCAGGTGACACACTTGGATATTCCGTCTTCTTCAGGTACTCAACGCCCTTCCATTCCAAGTAGGCGAGAGTTTTTCCAACGCCCTTCGATTCCGTGTGGAGGCACCCAATCCTGTAGCAGTACGAAGTTTCCAAGAAGGTACAGGCGATGACATGAAGGCAGGATATTCTTCAGCTGGTCGATGTAACAGTCAGCGTTCACTGTCAGTCCGGGGACCACGATGACCATATTGTTCTTCACATTCCAGGAACTTCCGGTCCATACCATCAACCCGTGCCCTGGTCCTTGCAGAGAAAATGATATCCTGGACCAGAGCGACGTTGTCGGAGCTACTCGATGTTGGAGATCTTCCAGATTAAGGGGGCCGTTCCCAGGTTGCTGTCAATGAAGGTGATGGACGAGAGCCTGCTCCTGCTTATCGAGGAACATCTTCGGCATCGTCCGCTCTGGTGCTCGTATTCACGTATACTGTACTCTCTCTAGGTTGCGTATATTGCACTGATATTTGCCTCGGGCAAATGTCTTTTTTAAGCTTCCTGTACATATGAAAGTAACGAGAGCAAGAGTTTGCTTGTATACGTATACAATTCAGTAGATCACAAATCGCCGACTGCATCCACTCAGTAAAGTGGAGAGGTGCCAGGATTTGAATGAGGGAAAGAAAATGCGGATGGGTTACCCTATGTTTTAGCCTAGAGGTCTTTAGTGTTGCATAGCGTTGTGAAAGCCCTTTCAGGTCGGGTTTTATTCCTACTGGCACGTCGCTAAGATTAATCATGGATGCTCGATGTTGAACAGTTAACTATAATATACTAACGCTAAGGAAAAGGTGGTATTGAGCTGGGAGACGGGCAAGAGAATCGTAATTTGCCGCTCCGCCGCACGCGGCGATGGACGCGACAGTTCCTTAAGTGTTAACCTGTCGGTTGATGACAAGATTTAGGGTATTTTGGCGCTGGCGCCTGTGGCACGGATGTTTCGTGCTGAGCGGATGTGGTAATTATGATCAGAAGGGCAGACGACCATAGGGGAACTTTTAGCCAATTCTGCCAGTAAACGGTAAACACTGCCCAAAAGTCTTGAAAGGGAAGCACAATTGCCGGCACTTAAGTCTTTTTCTGCTGCAAGCAAGAGCAAGCATGACAAAATAACGGAAAGAAGTATTCTCTGAACTCGCAGAAGATGTTCCGAAAGAATGCAAAAACGCGAACTTGTCAAGGAACCGAACCCATGACCTCTCATATGAAGCAACCCTCCTATCCACTAAACCATCGACCAGTTGGGACTGTATGTATTCGAACTTAACTTGAGCTACGCAAAGGAGGAATCGGCGAGTGCTATGCTAGAACGACCCCCCCTAACTCCTAGAGGATCGTTCAGCAAATTCTGAAACCAGATTTGAGTCCAGTGCCCCAAGACGCACACGGCAATATGCATCTCATCCTGAATGGCCATGGCGACCTGTTGACCTTTCCTGGTTAGTTCAAACTTATCACCTGCGATACGCTTCAGCGCTACTTCGAAGGGGGATGAGGCAAAGATGTAAATCTAGACGTTCAAATAACCCTAGCGTTCATCGAGATAAAAGTCGCTGTCAACTTAAGTTTCAGCTGGAGCATTTCCTAAGCCCAAAGCAACTAAGGAATTACGACTTTCACGGTCAACGCAATCAAAAATCTGAACTGCTTAGGAAAATGGAGGTACACAACACCTAGGACTCGAAGAGTCTACTGTACCATGAAATCAGTAATTAAATAAAACGTTTTATTCCTCATCCTTCAGAAAATGACGGCCAATACCCACACAAGAATGACCCACGAGCTTATGAGCGATGCTGTCTCACGAGGACATGTATTGGATCCAAAAGCTCTCACAGCAGAAGCTTTGATAGCCTCAAAGACAATCTTTGCGATTTCACATTGCGGAGAATAGCGTTACAAACTTGTGGTCATCAAGTGACTCTCCAGGGAAGAAAAAAGCAAAAGAAGTCATGCAGCACACGCACACCCTGAGTGGGGAGCTGCCAGCCTCTTTGGACAAGTTCTCCGGACCGTTTTTTTTTGCCAAGGGAGCAATACCCTGGCCGCCTGTGGCGCGTTTATGCTAATATCATCCAACTATGAAACAAAACGAACAACAGCGGTCCAAAAACTGATGTGAGAGAAAGTAGCCATCGAGTTTCGGTGGGCGGTGCAACTAGAGAGGCGTCACAGCTGCAACTTATAAGAACCACAGCGCTTTAGTTACTCACTGTGAAGCCGCGACAGTAGAAAAAAAACCCCGAGGCTGACCAGGGAAGTCCGCCACCTTCCCATGGAGTTTTGAATGGAGACCTGGGTAGATCGGTAGAGTCTATAAGGTTATTTACAAATATAGATAGCAAAACTGCAACCTGCATTTCACAAGCAACTTATGAGCAGGTAAAGTTTGTAATGGTGCAGTAGGGTGGAGGCTTGGTGGTGAGCTGTGAAGCATAAGCGAGGAATCGCATACGTCGAATCGAGTCGTGGTGGTTCAGTGGTAAGGTTCGACGATTCGATTCGACGTATGCGATTCCTCGCTTATGCTTCACAGCTCACCACCAAGCCTGCACCATTACAAACTTTACCTGCTCATAAGTTGCTTGTGAAATGCAGGTTGCAGTTTTGCTATCTATATTTGTAAATAACCTTATAGACTCTATCGATCTACCCTGGTCTCCGTTCAAAGTTCCAGTTTAAGATGGCAGACTTCCCTGGTAAGGAACAGACTACTTGTACACGGAAGAATGCCTACCAATTGCTTGGGGGTGGGGGGGGGGGAGTGTGGACTGTCTTTAACTAAAGCTACTCCTTTGAAAACGACCCCAGCACATTGGCCTCATTGAAGAATGTTTGAGAAGCGGACCAAAAAACGTTCATCACAAAGCTCACTCAACAAGTAAAAAGGGATAAAAGGCTGAAGAACTCACCTCCCTTCCAACAGAAACTCTCGAATTTGGTTATCGCTTCTGTATACGAGAGAAAGTGGCAGGCCAGTGACTAGAGCCAACCAGATAGAAAGAGCGCTAGTCGAATATAATTCGCTGAACACTGGGGCACCAAAAAGAACACAAAGAACGTAGAAAAAAGCGAACAGTTGTAGCAGGCTCAGAATCGTTGCCGAAAGGCCCTGCATAGAGGCCCAATGAGGTAACCCACCTAAAATACATTACTCAGGGATAATGAGTACATCTACTGAGAAAATTTTTTGTAGTATTTTCCAGGCGATCACAACGCCTGGGAATGAACAACGACAAAATACGGTTGAAATCAATATTTATGCAAACTTAACAATAACTTTCAACAATAAAACACGTACATAAAAACAGTGAAACAAATTTCGAATTCAAACAGAAAACTGATTCTTAAATTCCCTCTCTCAATTCACAGTTATTAACATCCTAGATTCAGCGAATCTGAGCACAGTGGTCCAAGCAACTCCGCCCGCATGACTGGCGTGGAGTGCGCATTCGCTGGCGAATGTCTAAAAAAAGTGCCTGAAAAAATTAGGCGTCTCCTCTGAAGCTAAGAAGGGAGCAATTGCAATAATACTGCTACTTCTAATGGTTTTGCCAAGGAAAACAGCACCTTACGTGGTCTGGCGTATTTCTTGAAGTTATTGTAATGTGTTTGAACTATGAAAAGCAATCCGTTCCGGCAAGGCTAGTCCCTGGAGCACCGAATGGAACATTTTAATATGATCACATTTTTTTGGATCACATTTTGCGCAATTTCTATATGGAACATGAAATTATTCCTTGAGAACGCACGCAGATTCTCGTAATTCCGTCATAGTTTATTTGCTCTACGGAGGTTGCTGGCCACTTTCAGTTATTAGACCTCATGTCAAAAGTGCGGACCCCTCAAACCAATAAAGTATGCGTTATAAAACGAAGATAGGATCTCATCCGCAAGAATGCGCCTTGCTTCACAGATATTTCCAATGTCTTCATGAGCAATTTTTGGGGTTTGATCCGCTACCTTCACCCCTTCAAGCGCTTCCTTGAATTATTTCTTCTACCACCCTGGCGCCAGCATGGCAGCTCGACGCCGAAATAATGGAGCTGCACAAGGACAATGTCTACAGTCATCAGACAATCTTCCACGACGCTAGCTCTTCAGAGCGGGAGCCTACGGTTCGAATGACGAAGTGAGGTTCGGGAGTACCTGTAAACTCAGCTCTAGATAGCGGTGGGTCGGGAAACTACTGGATGAAAGCTGCCTCCTCGGTCAGTCCGTACGCAAGGCAGCTACGAGATCGCCAAGCAGAGGACAAAATCCATCGGCACAGTCCGTCTTCAACGTGCTGGTGCAGCACACCCCGTCAAAAAAGTTCGAGCCGTACTTCATGCAATAGAGCTGGATGGCTCTCCCCTTGCACCGGTGTAGTCCAGACATTGCTCTTTCTGACTGCTAGTCGCCTCCCGTATTCAACCGTTATACAGCCGAGAAAACCTCCACGACTTGAGCCCAAGTCAAAGTTGAGATGATGTCCAACTTTGCGTCGCGCCGGCGTGCATTGTTAAGCGATGGCATCCACGAACTGTCCAAAAACTGGCAAGGATCTCTCAATAACATTGCTGTATAATTTTGATCTTGTACGCCTCTCTGTAAAAAGAGTCTAATTTGAAAAATGTGACAGAAATTTCACGCCACTATAATGCTTTCTGGGAGGTCCGCAGGAAATAAGCAAGACGGTTTCGTAATCCCCGTCCGAAGATCTTTTAGTCGGTATATATTTAATTTCGAATGGCCACTTCAACGTACCATCCTTCCCCTTATCCAGCTCATCCTCCTATGAACACATCAGATAATGGGGAGTTGATAGAAGCCATGGAATTCCGCATTATCACTCTCCACTGGATACGGAGACAGGTGCAATGCCAAGTTGTGAGACTAGACCGGTCTCACCATAAGCAGCTCCAAAGTTAATGTTTCTCGACCGAGCAGTCCAAGGTTTTCAGAGTGCTTCGTTGCTCGAGCACCTCGATCAAGAAAAGCCAGTGCATGCTTTCAATGTTCGAAAACTCTTATTCACCATCGCTTCCACACTGTTTTAGCTTGCTCTTCCTCAAATGTATTTTGTTTATGGTCCTTTCCCGTTAATTACTATAGAGAAAACCAGCACATGCTTTAGAACTGCTTAAAAAACGACTAGTAAGTCGTGCTAATGCTTAAGTTAAGCGGAGTGTGTCACTATTAGATACCCTGTAGGCGATATTGATCAGATTGTTGTACTATAGATATACATAGTTAGGTGCTCAAATAAACATCAGTAAACGTACAGGCATATGTAGCAGTTTCCGTCCATTTTTCCACCTCCTGAATGCGTCATCGCAACGTCCTCGCCTTCCTGAAAGCAGCTCGAGTTGCACGAAAAACAACATTAGACGTTGCTCTCTCGTTTCAAAGAATTCATTTTCCCCCTTCCTCCTGTGTTAACTTTTTTCGGGACATATCTCACACTGGTGATACATAATCCTTTGAAGTGCAAACGAAGCAATTGCATAGTTTCACGGAAGTTGTCGTGTCACCTCGAAGGGCATCAATAGTGATCGACGGGATTTAGCAAGATGCTATTGTTATACGAAACACGCCAAACACTACAAGTTATCATATGATGAGGAATGTTCAGCTCAGTACTTGGAAATGCGGAACTTGTTGTGTATTTTCAGGAGCTGACTCAACACTTCCTCGGAGTTTTGTACACCAGCGCTGCCGCGAAGTGATTATGCTCATTGTCAGAGTAATGACTGTAATGACTTCACTTGTCCCCTCTCCTCCAATAAGTGCATCTGCAGATGAGAGGAAAAAATTATAGGCGGGGACCAAAGCCTCGTGACACTCATAAAAATTTTCTTTGGCGAAAAAAAAATTTAAGCGACTTCAAATGTTTCTATGTGTGGTTAGTGAAGAGTACTCTCTGAGGCTTCGGTAGAGGTAATGTTATGGCTTCGTGGATGCTTAAAGACAACCCCGACGCTCAAGTGATTCATGGTGGATTTCCTCTGCAAGTAGTTCAGCTCTAAAGCTAAGATGGTTTCCCACTCTCCCGACTCTACAGCGAGCGAGGAGCGTGCCACAGCCTCAGAAAGTTCTAGTTTGACGTCCGCTCAATTAGAACGCCTACTTGCTAGATGCCCTCTGACGGAGGATCGTTCAGTTGTTCTTTGTTAGGGCGGCGGGCATTAATCACTATTGCATATCCTTTTTGCTGATCGCGCTCGTGCCGCTATATAATTCTGCTCTGCTTCCTCACATTTTATTCATTAGGAGCACATACAGTCAAGTTCAGCAAATCTCGCAAAGTAAAACGTGCGAAACCACCGGTGCAAAAGCTCGACGCGCTAGAGGATATCTGCTTTTAGGTGATGCGAAAAAAGCGATTTGTGAGCACAGAACCGCAAGGCCCGCAGGGTGGTGTGGCTCTCAGGGAGCGATTTTGCTTAGTTTTCTCGAACTATCCTTGAAGCTTACTAGTACACCAGGGGTCTGGGTATTCTTGAACTTTGATCTGCAGAGCCACTTTGACGTAGCAACACCTGCGTTGCCTCCCGGTTCACGCCCCCTCTCTTTTCTGCTTATTTCCTTCGCTATCGAGTTACTCAGAACATTGTCCTCTAGGCAAACCCTTACCCCATCATCTGTGGTAGTGAATGATCGCGGGCCCTCATCCCTAGACCTCTATGTAAACTCGTGATAGGCCTATCACTTTGACAAATACCTTGAAAAAAATTTATCGGAAAAAATTCATAATTCATCGATGAAGATCAGTAAAGAAAGTGCGCTTGTATACACAGGTCAGATGCTCTAAACGTTACTTTCTATCAATTGGAGATTCATTGAGTGGTCCATACCATATAAACACAATTCTATGACGTAAACAAACAGAACAAAGCAAATATCATATTGCTGTCTTACACATTCCATATCAGAGCGCCTGGAAAGGGTCACCATATACGAAAAGGATTGCTCGCGCTCGGCCCTGCTGTCATACAGTCGCTGTCTAGTTCTCTTTTCCGCCATCAACAGAAACACTCTACTGCCTTATCGAATATGTCCGTGGTTGGGTGCGCCCATTCGTGGCGCCCTGATATCGACACTGTGTACTGTAGGAATAAATAAATAATAAATGATATCTGAGTAGGGTTGTAGGCTTATGTCAAAAGTAAAATACAATGCATGTATATATTTATCTGCTTTCACAGCTGTTTTCATTCAAAGTAGTTCAATTCGATATGTTCTATGGATTTTGTAACCGTTAGTAACTGCACACACTCATGACAATAATGAGACCTTTAGTACATATGCATTTCACATACACTTATAGCTAAAGCGTACATATACTCCAAATCCCTGAGATGTGGTGGGCGTGGCTCTTCGGAAGTGGCGTCCGCTGCACTTTTCGTCAGATATTTTCATTTAAAACTGTAGTCATGTCTTGAGAAATACAATAGAAAATGACAGTTGTACAAAGTTGGAATGCCCACGAAGAACCATCCCACACCATGTACAAATGAACTACGCAGCAACCTCGTCTCAGGGATGTGGAATTTGGATAGAGATTGAACAACGATTTCAGAAGTTGTAGGCACCGGAGAGATACACGTATCTCCATAAAAATACCACCAAATTTCTCAAAATAAATTACAATGGAGAATATTCCGAATAACCAGGAACGCATGAAAAACGTATCCTGTGGTGGAGGAGCAGCAGAATATGGTTCGTTTAGCGCCGATCACGCTGACTTTGGATGCGCCGCGCACTGAGGTCCGCGCAGAAGTGATGGGATGGTGCAACTTGTGCGTAATGTCTGTCCACGCGAGCAAATGTGTCTATAGGATTCAGGGAGGTCCATGGCGAACCTGTGCACTTGTTTACAGTGTTTTCCGTTGCGTATGATGGAGCGTGTCCCTGTCGACGCCGCCAGATTCGTGCTCCGCCAATTGCTGATTCCGATAAAGGAGACCAACTGCTGGAAAACGTCTGATACGAACGATATGGTAGTCCTGTCGTTTGTCGAAAAAACAGGTTGGCTCAGCGCCAAGCGCGATCGCGGACACGCCCCATCATCCGCAGCGAACCAGAGTATGAGTTGTACTGTTTAGTCACTTACGAGATGATGTCGACTTTTTATATTTCCAGTTATTTCAGATTAGTTTGATGAATGAAAGTTTTGTACTATTTTTTTTACATATCCGAGTTCTCTACAAAGCAAGCTTCGCTGTACAGTACTCAGCACACTGACGCTCGTTACTGGCTACCGCACTCATTACGACCCCCCCCCTCTCCTGGCGGCCAAATACGACCCCCTGTTGGGGATTCCCCAACCAACGATGTGCCCTGATGGAAATAAAAACGGCATACTCGTTTGTTTAATAAAGAAAATCCAAAAAACGTAACTCAAGCGGTGGCTCAGAATAATCAGCAGAATATGACCCTCGCCGCAAGGGTGTAAGCCTGAGAGAATATTGGATAGGAGCAGATTATTCGAAAAGTACAGTATTACTCGAACAAGTAGACTCGAAAGGAGTGCTCAGGTTGGCCACTGCACGCGAATGAGACGGGCGGTCGAAAGCTTACCCACCCTACCCTGCTCTTCGAAATTCCAGCCAATCTGATTTGATTTAATTTGAATTTTTCCTTTCAAGCAAGATCTTGTCAGTATTTCGGATTGGGGATAGCTTCACATCTTGATTTCTGGACGGCATGTGCTCGTGAGTGCGAAAAAATGATCGCGGGCCAGGATGAAGAATCTCGGCCAGGATGAAGAATCTCCCATGCTAACGGGGAGCGTGGTGACCCAAGTCATTTGCGCAAAACGGGCTTTCTTGTATTTCCCGAGAAGCCATGAGAGAAACAAAATGGGTATCGCTTTTCGGTGAACATCTACAATGGAAGAGAAAAACTCATAGTAAATTTGAATGCCTTGGAATCCTGCACCAAAATTCTTCTTTTAATACTGTCATCGATACTTATACATTCGCCGTGGCGCAGTCTCTCAAATTGCCGAGTCTCCCAA
>MU943543.1:0-10524 GCA_036418165.1 Cooperia oncophora | reverse complement strand
CAGAGGTACTGGAACAATTCCATTCTAATCAAGTGGAATGAACCAGCGACTTCCGGAGAACCGAGCGGAGTAAGAAAAAAGGGGAAAAGACGTGAAGTACCAAACTCAACTGATCCAGAGGCCGATATCAAAAATGCGTCACCTCAACGAGAGGAGACGGTAGTGGGGCCGCCTCGCCGACAAATAGTAGAGCTCCTGTGAATTGCACAATCAACCCTCTATTTAACGGCGCAATAGTTTGGAAACATTGTTCAAATGGACATTAGTTCAGTGGAATGTGTAACCGCAGGTAGGCCAGAGTCGTGTGTTTTTTAGAGTGGTTACGTTTACGTGCACGGAGCTGCTGTAGTTGTGCTTTGTTCTGGGGGACATTTGGTAGATTAATTTTCCGGAATGGATTTTAGAAGTTCGAAGCTCATTGTCAAGCTTTCCGAAAAGGTCCCGTGAAATGGTAAAGCTTGAATAGTCGAAGTGTAAGTTTTCCTATAGGCTAATCGTAACTCTAGAGATGACAGTTAAGCTCAAACAGCAGCCCTAATTCCTCCCGACCCTCCCGATTCGCTCCGGCTTTGAATGCTCTTCTCGGACCATCTGTACTTTGGAGGGTTTTCCCTTTCCAATATTTTCTTTTTTTTCTCTGTTTTACTTTGATAGGGTGAGCGGTCCGCAGTTATGGGATGTATCACCATCCATGCTCGAAAGTGCTTGATAAGAACGCCACGGCTCTGCTGTGACGAGCGGTCTCCGCCCCCTAAATGATTCCCCATCCCTCTTATTTCCTCTTGCCGTCGCTATATTGCTGCAGAGTCTCGATCATTTGTGTACACTCGCGTCATAAGATTATCTGTTTCTCTCTTCTAGGCTCCCAGTGTATCCTTACCATCTGTACATAATGCTTAGAATCAGCAAGGGGTCTTAAATTGGTGACCTTTCGGCGTTTTTTTTTCGCTCTCTTCTCCACTAATAAGTTATTCTACTCCGTGATATCCGGTTTTACCCCATGTCCAACAGTGGCATTCGCGGTCCCTGCCATTGAGTTACTTGGTCCACTGTTTGAACAGGGAGTTTGAAGTACAAAGGCGAACGCTCATCAATGGTTTTTGTTACCTTGGAATGCCTAGGACCTACCGCGCATGATTTTCGTTTTGTCGACTAATTCCTGTGACCCACATATCCAACTATGAGATGTGAATATTACTCGTGGTTACTAGACCGGATGCCTTAGACTTGACCTCACGTTCGATTAAGCGGCAAGTCTAGATTTGGGATCATTCCTTCATATACCCTCATTCGCGTGTCAAAGGTGATGCGTTCCTGGCGGACTGAAGACTGTATCGTATCATTTGTATCGGTCCTTTTCCACCGTTCGCTTCAACAACTGATGGAGAAGGAAATGGCGGCGCACCAAACCTAGCATCGCTGACACGCCCCTTCATCCGCAGCGAAAAAGGCTATAACTTGTCTGCCACATTCACAACCTGCCGTCGGGAAACGCAAGTGCTTTTTAATCGTGAGGTTCCTTCCTCCCCCCCCCCCTTGATAACCATGTGACCATAGATTATTAGTGACTGAACCAAGAAACCAACAATCTACCATTGAGGTTTCCTTCTACAAAGAAATTAACGTGTGCATGTTCAGATCAATAAGGCTCTTGCAGTCGCTTCGTTTTCAATTGTGTAGATCGTTTCGTCTTTACTCCTTCCTTTGAATGTAGCGTAAACTGTTCTGAAATTAATTCCAGGACATATTTTGTAATGTATTCTCGGCTACGGACAGGTGACATCACGAAATCAACGATTATTGTTGTTGGCGGTGGATTGCTTGGGTATGCTGCCACTGAGTTACTGTGGGGCTCGGAACCTTTCTAGCGAAAAAGCGGTATGTCTTTTCTTTACAACTTTACCAATTTTTTGTTTTTTGTGGTGAGTAACATCAACTTGTAGGTAATGCCACTTGTTCACAAATACGTTGATGGAGAAACAGCCCACAATCTAGCCGTTCGTGCAGCTTCCTGGGGCCTGATTCCGCGCTTTGGCCCTAATCGACGAGAATATGACGAGCTAGCATGTGAGGTCGACGAGTGCGTGGGCAAATTCAAGACATGTGTTTCAACATACGTACTTTTACACATTCTTGACCAAAGAAGTTGGTTCTTCTCCGTCAAGTGCTTGGTGATTGTTAAAAAAAATGCACGAGTTTTTTGTGGGATTGCATTGAACAGTTTCTCGCAGGGGCTAATCAACTAGTAACATACCCGATTTTCGCGAACAGGCCGGATGGTGATCGACTTCTTTATGGGGGCAGATTTGGCTGAAAGTTGGGTTGTAGGGGTCATTCGACCCCTGTAGGCGAATATCACATCCACTTGGCCTGAATGTGCACCGCGCCCGCGCCACAGGCGCCGGCGCCAAAATACTCTAGGTCACTAAATCCGCTCAGACCTTGTAAAGGGAGGTTATTTGACATTTTGGTTACAAATATCACATTCATTTTTGGCACTGGCGCTGATGGAAGACGCAGCTATCATCTGCGCTCTGCTATGGCTGAGCCTGATCTGAAGGGAATCACTCTTTCTCCCAGGCTCAGTCTCAGAAAAGCGCGTAAATTGGCGCACTTGGCGTCAAAAATAAATGTCACATTTGGAATCAGGGCATCAACAACGCCAATTGTGTGCAGGTTGTTATCTCTGTTAAAAAAAAGGTGTGGCGCCAAATCAGCGCCTAATGGCGCCAAATTGCGTGGGGTGAAAACTAATTCGATATTCGTGATCAGGACATCAAATAACCCTAATATGCAAATTTACACAGAATCTGGAGAGAAAGGTAGCTGCGCCAAACTGGCGCTGCGCCAATTTGGTGCCAGCACCGATAACGAGTGCTATATTCTTGATGATCAGGACACCGAATTACCTCTGCGGGCAAAGTCTCACCAAAATTTTTTTTTGACTTTTTGGGGTGGTAATACTTGAATGGTGCCCATTTCTCTGCCTTGAAAAGGAAGCGTGAAAAGAGAATGCGAGAGAAAAGAGGTTTTCTCCTTCCAACAATTTCACTTGTGTTCCTGTCGCCCCAGAAGGGCGCCGCCCCGCCAGGAGCATATGCTTTTGGGTGTTCTGGCCAGGAGAGTTGGTATGGGGTTTGAACGTAACATAACCTGAAGGGTAGTGTATATCGTTTTGAGTTCTTACGCTACGAGGTAGAGCCCATGTAAGAGTTAAGCTTCTCCAAGTTGTGGGATAGATGTTGGGGGGGGGGTCACGGAAGTGTTTGGCAGCATTCATACTTCGCAACACATGCGATATTGACAACGCGCGACTATGGACCGACCGCGCTTCACCAATAATGGACAGCTGGAAAGATCAAAAAATTTATTCTGGATGTGGCTGGACCAGAGGTTGCATCGGAGCGCGGTCGTTTGTGCGGAGCGCGGTTGCGCGGTTTGGCAATCACCCGGGTCGCCGACTGTAGGCGAGCTTTGTAGTGATAATGTTGTACTCTCAACTTTTTCTGCGACGTTCAAGTTTCTGAAGCTCCTCATTTTTTGGATGGCCCTCTGGAAGTCTATAGAGAGATAAATCGCCTTTCTTACATTGTTCGCGTTCGTCCTTTTAGAACCGTTTCTGTTATTTATACCCTCTATAGGGAAATTGCTGACATTGGCCACTTTAGTCCATTGGGTATCCAAAGTAGCGACGCCACCCCCAAGAATTCTTCCTATTTTCTATCTGTGAGAGCTTATTTACTCCTATTTTCTCATTGTTTCATCATTTTTAGTTCCTTGGAATGCAGCTAAAGAACCCAATAGGACTGGCCGCTGGTTTCGATAAAAATGCTGAGGCTGTCGGACCTTTATCGGAGGTGTCGGGTTTCGGTCTTGTCGAAGTGGGTTCAGTAACACCCATACCTCAAGAAGGGAATGCAAAACCACGAATGTTCCGATTGCTTGAAGACGAGGTTTGAATTCTTTGGACTTCCACTGCTAACAGAGTTTTACTGTTTCTTGTTAGTTATTGTGGATTCTTTACAGGGAATCATAAACCGATACGGTTTCAATAGCGATGGTGCTAATAAGGTCTCGAAGCGTGTCAAAGCAGCAAAAGCTCGACGGAGTGCCAACGCAGCTCCAGTAGGAGTGAATCTTGGAAAAAATAAGTTCGCTGAAGATCCAAAGTACGCGAACGATTTCTAGCCCTTAGGTTTTAAAAAATACGCGAGAGATTAAAAGATACTTCTTGTGAATGCCGAAGATCAGAAATATTTAGAGTTATTGTCATGTGGTGGTCCCAGTGGTTGCCCAAATTTTTCACATCACTCAATCGGTCTTCGCCTTTGTTGTGTGCTCTTGAAGCATTCTATTCCTCTATCCCATCATCTTTCTTACCGTCGTTTTCCATCCAGGGCGCATCGCCGTTGGATGTTTCAGGCTAACTGGTACTTCCTACTGCTGCTGAATCAACAGTTGAAAGGTGCCAACCCCTCCTACCAGGCTCGCCAATGAAACTGCGGGAAAAGTGGTCAGAAGGAAGGGAGATTGTGAAAAGTGGTCGTGTCAAAAGGGAAATGCGGGAGTCGTCTCTATTTAGCAGGAATTCACACAATACAGTATGTTTTGTTGTCCTTTGGTTTTAGGTGGTGCAATTCATCCTAACGGCTTGACGTTTTAATGTGCTCGTCTTTTTCAGAGGCCTAAAAGTGTCCCTTGTTTTAGAGATGTGTATCCGTCAAGCGCTTGACGCTCCGTCAGTAGTACACATCCCAGAAACTCGGAAACCCTTCGCGCCTTCGAAAAATATGATTACTTCGAAACGTCAGCCAATTGCTCCACCTAAAAACTTCACGCACAACAAAACATACTGTACATGGTGAGGCGTGTTTAGTTTCTTCTAGCCCTGGCATGCGCACTTTGGCCTGCACACTTCATGAGTTGTACGCGCAGACTTTGGCTTGTACGCTTATCTGAGCATTAGTCTGGGGTGAGAAAAGGGTTAACATTTTTGGAGGGGTAATTCCATAGCTTTTCCACTCTATCTCCTAGACTCTACGTCCTCTGCTTTTTTCCTTCCTTTTTCGCTTTTTCTGGTTCCTTCTTCTCTCTGCACCTGCAATTTTTTCCTTCCTTTTTCTTTTTTTTCTGCTTCCTTCTTCTCTGTCTGTGCACCTGCAGTTTCTGCCAGCATAACTTTCCCGATTTTGGTAACGGTGCCACCAGAGAGAACGTCTTTGTTCTATGTGTTGCCTTATGATTAGTCTATCGAGAGGGCGAATACAAAAATGTGACCTTGCTGAGATTACAGGGTCGATTACGAGGTTGGTGTCAATCACTTCGCCCCTATTTGTGATTACCTTGTCGTCAATGTCTCTTCACCGAACACACCTGGTCTTCGATCTATGCAAAAGCGAGCTGATTTACAAAGTGTAAGTTTCTGAACCATGAAATGGATTTTTGAAACTTACGTAGAAATGCTCTAACAGCTCTTCAAGTCATGGAGCAATCGAGGTCTTAATATGTATGCAATTCCGAGCTATGTTTTGTATAAACTTCGAAGGGAGGCAGCTCAGATCCTAGTGGTTGTGGATGATATCATTTTTTCGTATTTTCGAACATTCCAAATCACTCGAAAGGCCTGGGCATTGAGAGAGAAAGGGATTCTTCGTGGAATCTCTCTGAATTTGAGCATTTTTCGCCCTGAGGAGGGGAAGGACATCTGTTCACACTCTCAGATCTGGTCATTGTTTATTCAGGAAGAGGGGGGGGGGGAACATCTACGTATACACTTTCCGGTCAGTGATCAAAACAGTATGATATGGTGGATAACTTCGCAGTCTGTCGGAGCGATGTCAGGAAGGGCGGAATGGGCCCTCCTCCGACTTTCTTGGCTTACCAATCGCGGTCGATCCGGGAAGAAGGCAGCCAGAGGTGGATGTGCTGCGAGTGGGCTCATTCCACCTTTTTTGAAAGGGAATGCGTTCAGAAGAAGTAAGGTGCCTCGCCAGCGGCGAACGGCGCATTGCGACGCGGGACGCCGCAGTTTTTGAAAGCGCCTTTGGTGATTGCGGCTTATCAACCGAATGCCACGTAAATGCGTTAATAGTGCACATTCCATTTTGTATACCAACTCTGCGAGGAGAAATTCATTTCAATTCAACTTAAAGGCATATGTCAGTATAATTTGGTACTCGGTCTGAAACTGTATCAGGTGTGCACTTAGCGGTAAAATGACGAAAATGCTAAGTGAAACGGGTAAAAAACCTGCAAAAATGGCCTTTATTCTTCGCCACTCAGAAATGATTTCGGACGAGTTTCCCTTTGACCTCGTGCCAGTAACTGCTACGGTAGATACGGCTGCATGTATGTACTCATAAATTATGCAGCAGTGCATCCCTTCATATCAATCCCTTCGCTTCATAAGTGCTTCGCAAATGAAGCAATACGAACATCAGCATCGGTCGGACATTTGTGGGCGGGCGGGCGCGGTGGGCGTGCGGGTTGGTATGGTGCAGCTTGATAGGGCGTTTAAAGAGAAAAGCGCCACGCATCGCCTGCTGAGGTGCCGATTCCTCTCCTGCTACGCATATTAATCATGCACGTCTTGGAGATTTATCGTGCCATTTGTCTTCAACAATTTCCTATTGGGACCAAGAATCGTAGCGACCTAGGGAATGAGAGCTCACAGACCTGTGGTTCACTTATAATGGCTCCGCACGTTGTTGAGAACTAGGGAGGTCATGATTTCAATCAGTCCTCATTGTAACGTTTGCATAAAAAAGGAACTGGCTTTGTAGTGTATCATTGTGGCCTTTCATTTTGTTCGTCAATGATCAGAAGTAGTGCGCCCAGTTCCCTCCATCTCCCATTCCTCCAGGCGAACCCGAATTCATCTTATCTTTCGACATTTTGATGCTGGCAGGGTTTGCAAGTGTGAGGGCAAGTTGCACTGTTTACAGGCGCGGTTCTGGGATCAAATCCTGGATCGGCTTTCGTCTGACTAGTCTCTCACCTTTCGAAACTGGCAAATTGATACTGAACTACCATTTCTGACTACTGCTGACTGAAATTCGAGTATTTCAAGAGTTGTTTTTCGATTGAATTTTGCCATTTAGAGAGTGATGTTTTCAGTTGCTTGCGCATGTAAAGTACATTGTCGACGCGAATCGTTTGGAAAAAAGGCCAAAGGTTCTTCTGAAAATAGCTCCTGATCTCGAACTATCTGAGAAAAAGGATATTGCACAGGTACTATTTGGAATGCTTCTATTTGGAACGTTGGTTGATATTTACTGCTCACATGGCTTCAGGTAGTGCTGGATAGGAAGTACGGTGTTGATGGTTTGATTGTCTCTAATACAACAATTTCTCGTCCCGAAACTCTAAAAAGCGAGTTCAAAAATGAAGCCGGAGGTCTGAGTGGTGCACCCATTCGCAAGTTGAGTACGGACTGCATAAAAGAGATGTACAGGTCCGACACTCCTCTTTTACTTTTTTGTAGAAATTTACCAGATCTACCGTGATCAAGCACCACTGAACTTCATATTTAGCCTTACTCAAGGACGTATTCCTATAGTAGGATGCGGTGGTGTGTCAAGCGGTGAAGATGCATACGAGAAGATTCGAGCAGGAGCTTCTGTGGTGCAGCTCTATTCTGCACTTACCTTTCAAGGTTTTCCAGTTATTGGGAAGGTGAGGAAAGGCGCCTTTCAAGAAATAACCGAGTCATAATATAAATTAGAAAAAGTACATTGCTTAACAGTGTAAAGCCACTGGCCGTGTTAGGCTTAGGTGGAGGATTATGCTGAGCCTCATGCGTGGCAGCCACGGGCTAGATGTATAACCGGTTTTGGGCAACGACTGGTGAAAAACCAAGTCAAGGGTGGATCCACTTTACGCCTACAGGCACGCCATGCGTCTGAAAGCATCGTAAAGTTTCGTAATGAGTTTTAATATAATGATAGGAAAGGAAGTGAGTTTTCGAGTGGCTCAGAGCTTCACCCATCAAATATCTTCTGAAATATCTCTCAAACTATAAATCCACTGAAAAAAATGTGATACATTTTGGGGAATGAGAAATTCTACTTTGTAGTGGTCTTTTTTTTTCTTTGTAAATTATGGCGTACTAGATCATAGTCGCTCGTAAAACTCGCATGTGTTTTTCGGTCTGCTCATCGAAAATCCTCAAGATAATTTTTCGAACTAGGGAAAGTTTTACAAAAGGGGGGGGGTGTGGAGCGGAAAGTGGTGTTGACATCGCCAATCCACACATTCCCATGCTGTACCCTGATTGTGTACTCTATATTGCGTGACTCGTGTTGGGATACCTCCAAAAATCTTAGCTTTTGGTGTTATTTGTTTTACTTCAATATTTAGGTAAAAAGAGAGTTGGTGGAGCTGTTGAGAAGAGACGGGTTCAAAAGCGTAACTGAAGCAGTAGGCGCGGATCATCGAAAGCACTCGTAATATTCTGCATAATTTACACACTCCGATTTCAGTCGCCTCTTTATCACGTGGTACCTGTGTACATTTGTAATTTGTTTTCATGTTATGCATTTTCAATAAAGTAACATATTTTAATTGTATGGTTGTCTTTATAAGGCAGATTCTAGTGGATTCTTCTATTCTACAGCGAAGGGGGGGGGAAGAAGGCGCCAAAAAAACATCTTGCTCATGGAGAGCATCACAGAAGCCTGTGATATGTATTTATGAACTTCGGGGTACCCTCCCCTCTCCAGTGATCGTCGGGCCGCCATTCCCGGGAGCGTAGTTAGGACAAATCATCGCCGGGTAGAACACAACGGCATTGTGTTTGGTCTCTTGGAGGGCTTCATTCAGCAAGGTATTTCCAGAGCGCGATGATTTGCCGTGATATCGATGGCCGTGAATGGGGTTTTAATCCTGAGAAAACCGGATATGAAGCATAGAGGTCAGTGCACGTTAGGCGAATCAGCAATATGGGAGGTTCAATGGGTAGGACGGAAGTATGGGAAGGTTCCACCAGAAGAAAATTTTCTGGAGGGGTCGCATTCTTCGAAAATTCCCTTCAACGGAAGTCACGCATGTGGTTCAGGCTGACACAGGTGCGGTGTTCTTGAGATCCTTGAGCTCGATAGTGATGATGGGTAGTTCGTGCTCACGACGGTGAGAGCAGTGATGAACGGTTCACTCTATCTACGAACATAGGAACACGTCAGGAATGTTGGGGGAACTGGGGACCTTAAATCTTCCATGTAGCTTTTCACCCTCCAAAACGTGAACCCCTATACTACTCGCCATAAGAGGGATTTTTGCTCTCCCTCGTACATCTGTGTTCAGTATGTGAAACAGCTGATGAAAGCAGTCGTATTCATGACCTTATTGGCAGAACTTCTTTTGAACGATATCTTCGCAGTTAGTCGGAAAGGTGTCAGGAGGCATAGAGTGGACCCACCTGGCTTTCACCTGTGACTGTTTCCTTCCTAGATCGGTCCCTAACCGATCACAATTGATAGAGAAGGCAGTCGGAGGTTTGGGGCGTGCTCATTAGCCTCTCCTGACCAGAGCACGATATCGCATTGCGATAAATTCCTGCAGAATATGACCCCCGTTGTGATTATCGCAACGATGGCGAGCCCTGACTCAATATAAAGTGCAAAAACGAGGATGTTAAGTGCAACTACTTTCGGCGTACTCTTCTTTTTTTCACACTGAGTCGAGATCTTGTAAATTCTTTATCCGATTTTCATCAATATGACTTCCGTGAGTGAGCGATTATTAGGGACATCTGAAGATGCCGCTGTAGTAATCATTGCAGAAGTTACGAATATTCATTCACGAGTGAACAACCTATTCCCAATGAATACAACAGTAACATCTCACAACTTCCATCAGTTCTGCAGCATGGCTGTGATCTCCTCAGTCGTACGGCCTTTCGTTTCGGGGAGATATCTGAAGAGAAGAAGACGATCGGATGTCACGCGTAAATCACATTGAGCGAATCTAATAAATATTTCGTAGAAAAAGTATATTTGCGACTTAGAATCTAAAACCGTTCTGTGGTAGCTTAGTAGTTCTGGTAGAAGCGAAATACGATCAGGAAATTCAAGGATACATTGCTTCATACATACATACATGCTTCTCATGTGCTGAATGAGTTATCAGCGAAAAGAAAAGCAAAAGAAATAGGCTAAAATAGTCCAAAAAGACCTCTGTAAGATTCGAGCGTAATATCTGCAAACAGCGAGGGGACACTAAGCGTGCTATATATAAACAGGCATCCTAGATTGCGAATTGAAATGATAGGAGAAGTCCTACTTCTGCGGCCTGAACATAGTGGCTTCCTCACCGGCTTTCCTTTCTTTGGAGCCCCGAAAGTGGTACATGTTCTATGGTTCCGGACCTCTTGTGCGATTCCAACTCTGGATAATAGTGTACTGCTTCTCTATAGCCGTGACATGCAACAACTAGAGGTGAAATGCACTCCGTTTGAGGGTAGACAGGTCTGGATCTGTGATTGTTAGGGTTTACCGCTTGAGGTATTGGGAAGCTGGTGACTTCCCC
>MU943542.1:0-10681 GCA_036418165.1 Cooperia oncophora | reverse complement strand
ATTTTAAGGAGAAACATTGTGAAACCACCTTTATTTTCGTCAGTTTGATGAATTATGAGAGGAGCAAATATGTCCTTCAATTGTGTACGAAATCGTAGATGATGAAGACGGCGTTGCTCTAGAGGAGGGGCGACGGATTACTGGACAGCGCCTCTATATCTCTTTCCTGGCCAAGGCTCTCTGACCAAGGCTTAGGCTCAAAGCGCAGACGTCAGGAGTCATCGAGCGATCGCCTCGTAGGGAATGTATAGTTTCCACCAAGCCTCGGTGGAAAGCCTAAGCCTCGGTTATTGGAAAGGACACGCGCAAGTGAATGTCCCCTTCGGCTTTTCATACTGCAGCGTTTCGAGCGTCCGCAGCGCCAGCGATTATAAAAGTGTAGATATCGATCTAGCGGACGCCAGGAAGTAGGAGTGAAGCGACAGCTGGATTAACACATTGTCGACAAGGCAATTTTTGCGTGTCTGCCGCGTGGGACCAAGCAGTTTTTATCCTATTTTCGAAAATGCGCATAAATGCTAGGACGCTTGTACACCAAAACAATTGAAGAAGACTAGAATTCAATGCAGAAGCTAGTAAGGCTTCGCTGTTTTTGTTTACTTTCAAGATAAACCCTAAATTTTCATGAAACACACTTTCTTCGCCGAAATTACCTTTTTCCTAAGGAAATCACTTTCGTTTGTTCTCTCATGTAAGTGCTCACAATGACACAACTGCATGGTTTGCAGCTATCATATATTCTACAATACCTTCCTGGATAATATGTGGCTGTTGAAAATTTGAAACGTATTCAAATTGGTTTTTACCCATGCCGCATCCCAGCAGTGGGACGCAATGTCCCACGCGGCAAAAAAGGTGCGTCCCAGCAGTGGGACGCAAGTGTCGCCAATGTGTTAAGCGTCGTGAGATTGCGGCTGTGCCACGGCACCGTAGAACTGTTAAAGCACAGAATTGTGCTGTTTTGATGTATGATGTAGTGCAGTGAGAACTTTACCCAAACCCGAGAGACAAGGAGTTCTGAGCGGGTGAACCATCAGTTTTTTTATGTGGGGTTGTTCTTTGACATTACGGTATTCCTTATTCTGCACAAGATTCCTTCAAATGCCCCTTACGTAACTTGCCTTTTTTGTATTACTCTCTGTCTCTCTACGACACAACAGCAGTCCATATCGGCTGCTGTTGATTACATAAATGTATTTTATTCGACTTGAAAGTAGATTACATCGCTGGTGCGGAAGAAGCGAAAGAATGGCTTGTCATGAAATTGAACGATACTAACGTGAGCTGTCGTTCATGCAGAAGCTGCACCATTACTGCTGTTATTTGTTTTCGTTGTTTTTTCCACTCCGTCGCAGCGTGACAACACTTGATGAGGGAAATCACCTTTCGCGGCCGTGCAACGCCTTTCGCCAACGTCAAAACATTGATCTGTCCCTTTCGTCGTTGAGTTCTGAAAGCGAAACTAACCCATACTCAATATGGGACGACTTCTCATAAAACTAATACGATCCTTTCCCTAACACATTGAGTGTTACATAACAACTAGTAGCAAACGGTCTGGGCTATCATAGCGTTACGGTTAACTAAAAACATTTTGCGCCACCTCTTTACAGCTAACAATAAGCTATTGGTAAGTGCGCTGCGTGTCTCATCACTTCAAACGCGACCATTTAATTGCACGCGGAAAAACTGCGAAGTTTTCGTTGATTTGTCGTCACTGCAGGCTGTGTGAGACAATCGTAGGTGTGCACAAGGAAGGAGGACCTAACTGCGCTTATGATTGAGCCTTCTGTCCACGAAGTCTAGTAAGAAGTGAATCTCGTCGACAGAAGTTCCTCTCTCCAGTAATGTTTGTTGATAGATAGTTTGGCACTATTGAACTATTCCTAACCCAAAATATCAAATTTTTCGCTGAAATTTGCCTATAGATGTTATTCGATGTCCTGATCACGAATATGACATTTATTTTTCGACACCAGCGCCATTTAGCATTCTGCTAAGGCTGAATCCTGCAGAAAGAGTGATTCCCTTTAGGCCAGTCACAGCCACAGCAGAGCGGAGATGCTCATAGTGTCTTACACTAGCCCCAGCGCCAAGAGCAAATGTCATATTCGTAATAGGAATGTTAGATAACCCCCGTATGCAAGTTTTCATCGATTTTGGTGAGTTGCGGTGTTTTGGCGTCGACACCTGTGGTGCAGGCGCCAGGCGGTTTTCGCCTAAACGGATGTGATATTCTTGTTCAGGAGGTCGAACTATCCCTGCAAGCAAATTTCCAGCCAAATCTGCCCTCGTAGAAAAAAGTCGGTAAAAAATCGGCCTGGTTTCGGAAGACTGGGGTAGGACAGTTTTTTTTTCAGCAGTAGAAATAACAACATATTGACAGTTCCGTCGCTAAGAGAGCGTTAAGTGTTCGCGATGACGCGCGTCAACGCGCTACCATTGCAACAGCGTCCAGTATTATAGACCGAAATGCAGCCGTGGAAGAATGTCGATCGGCACGCCGCTAGTGTTTTGAAAGGAGTATGGGAGAAGAGCAGGGTGCTTAGGCTCACACCTTTCTTCCATACTTCTTCAAAACACTAGCAGCCAGCGCCGATCGATACCCGTCTGTGGTTGCATTCCCGTCTGTCGCTTTGGGGCGCTGTTACGATGGTTATCCCCTTCTTCGTGCCGGTGCCGCATCATCGTGAAGTTTGAACGCTACCTATCGCAGTAAAGGGTGGGGGGGGGGAGATCAGCCGCGTCACTATATACCTCCCGTCACCAATCCTGAAGCTCATCGACAGCTGTCGACTAGGTCGAAGAAGGGGATAACCTCACAGAGAATACACGGTCTCCACAAAGTCAAATTAGAAAACAAGAGATAGACGTGAGTTGAAAAACTATTACAAACGCAGATGGTTCGTTTCGTCCGGTTACCTAAAACGAACTACTGTTATTTCGCCAATTCCTAAATAGATAGGGTTTAGTCTGTGGTTTTATGTGGAGATAGAGCGAAAAGACGTGCTCGGACAAAAGTGGTAGCCTTGGGTAGGGTAAAGGGAAACAGAGGCGCGACTGGTCCCTTAACTATCTCAGCGCCCTTTTCTTTGACGATTTCAATATATTCGTTAAGCTTTTGGATAACTAGTTTCACTTCAGTTGAGCATCATCATCCAAAAGTTAGAGCAACAATTTCTGAGCTATTAATACAGCCCGTAGTGACGACTGTGACCACTTCACGTTGAAGATAAGCATCTCCGATGAAACCGCTGAGATGACCCTTGAGCAGCAGACCGGGATGAATGGGTTCATTCGGAGAGAAATTCTCCCCCTGGTTGTTAGAGTTATGCCATAGTCATAGTCGATCGAGTTTTCTATGCTCTTTCGCAATCTTACGACATTATCCACATCTCAACGCCTCCTCATTTGCTCTGTGATTTACTGGAGCAGGTTACTGGAGGCGTTCTCTATTGAGGCTGCCTCAGTTGTTTGGCTCAGACGAAAATTCGGAGGATGCGTCAAACCTAAAACATTGGTGAAACTTGTTTTTCTCTTTGGCGACTAGCCATGCGCTACTGTTCTAGTGTCATTCTTACTGGTCCTTCAGCTATTTGCACAATCGGGGCCAAATTGTTAGGTGCTGGAAGCGATAATCTTGAGTTTTTACTGCTACAGTATTTGTTGATAGGGTTCCACCTTCAGTCAAAATGTCAAGTCTGTTATCGGAATTATGAATGTCGCTCAGTTTGACCGTCTTATTTGTTGATGCCTGCACACCTCTCTAAATATTGTTAATAGGGCTAATATGGCAGCACACGGTAACGACATAGAACCGGAAAAGCTGGATATACAGCTCACGAACATGGACGTGAGTGAGACGATTGTGCGAAATATTTTCTTGGAAGTTGTCCGGTGGCACTTCGGAGACGAGGGGGGGGGAGCATTTTGCACTTTTACTGTTTCCCATCGGCATATCAACACATCTAGAGAGCCATTTCCTCACCTTACAAGCGTTGACCATTGTCAGATTTTACTTTGGTGCTGGACGAGCTTGCTCCAGCTTCAAGTTCACAGATTTCACCAGAGTGGGATTCGTAAATCGGAAGTAGCGAAACAGCGAAAGTGCAAAATGTCCCTCGTCGCCGAACTGCGCCGTTTTCCAATATCTAAATGTTCATTGTTACAGAAAACCGTGGAGCCGTCTGATCGGTCGGAGGGAGAGGAACAGGAACCAGTTCAGTTGAAGTGAGTTTTTTACGCTTGTTTTCAGTTTTGTCATAATACAAGTTCGATTTTCTTGCAATCTTTCACAACGATTTTGCAGTATATCATTAAGCGTCAACCATATTGAATAGCTTCAACAGATCGACGTTTCGGCGTCTTCGCTTTCGTCAGAGCCTGAAATGGGCGAAAGAAAAATGTGTTTCTTGTTCATTTCGAGCTCTCTCGAAGGCGAAGACGCCGAATCGTGAGTCTAACCAAGCCATACAAGCTTATAAAGGTTTGAACATATATTATGACAATCTGGTCATAGTTGGTGCGCTTCAATTTTGTACCTTTTAAGGGTATATGCACGAAGATGGGTAATTCTTACTGTAGTCGCCATGCTGAATAACACCAACACAATGTCATGGATTGCGTTCGCTCCAGTGTCGAACTATGTGAACAGTTTTTACGGCGAGAATAGTGCTGCCTGGTACTTACATTATTTATTATTGTCTTTTCCGGGTGTGATTAATTAAGTTCACTGTTTGTTGTAACAGGTTTTCCATGGTGTACATGATTTGCACCATACCTGTTGGATTCTTCGCTATGTGGACAGGTCGTCGTTTTGGTCTCCGGAGCGCTGTATTGATTGCAGGTGTTTTATTTTTCATTTCGTTCCCTGTGAGACGCGCTCATGGACTGAGGAATTCACCAATGTGAGAGGTCAAACGAGGAAAGTTCAGCTATCGGTATTGCGATTGCGGGAATACTTAGCGATCCGGCGATCCGGCGATCGCGCACCAAAAGAGTGGGGGAGGTCCCCCTGATAGTCGAGATTCGAAGATTCGGCGATCGGACGACTTGGGAGATTGACCGATCCGGCGATCTGCGAGATGAGCGATAAGGCGATTTGTGAGACTCGGCGACCGAGTGATTTGGGAGATTAAGCGAATAGGCGATTTGAGACACTCGGCGATATGTCACTCTGGAAGATCGCCGGATCGCTTGATAAACACCTGTACTTTCCTCATCGCCCTACTCTACAATTGCTGATGTCTCCCAAATCGCCGAATCTCCTCAGTCACAAGTTATGAACGCGATCTAATCTCAGCGAGCTAGAACTCCTTGATAAAGGATTTACTCATCTAGTGTTATGGATGATCTTGCTCTAATAGGATGGCTTTACGCGATGCCAAGGTCCGCTTCACTGTGCTTTTTGAAGCGTGTCCGCGCGTTCTCTGGTCTGCGCTGCACTCAGCCTGAACTTGGACTTGAAAAGGAGATCCTGTCGCATGTCCTCATATGAGCGCGCTAGACTTTTCGTAATCTCTTGAACTTGATAATTTCTCTTTCAGTAAGAATGTCGTACTTGTAGAAGGGGACTATGATTCATCTATATTTTCAACTTCCAGTATGTTTATGTTCTGGGTGATTGCTTTCTTTACTTGAAGGATGGACAAATGGTATTGGTGGCCTGATTAGGCTATCCAGTTCTTTCCTCCCACTGCAATATCGCTTTCCTGTCGGGATCACAGGACAAGCGATTGCTGCCATTGCTTATCCTTTCATTATGTTTCTACCCACGAAGGTAATCCTACTATAAGCGGATTAGAGATGTGTCTTTCAAAATGCTGCTTTCAGGTAGCCGGGTCGTGGTTCCCCGACACACAGCGAGGTATAGCAACAACGATTGGTGTTATGTCTAATCCATTAGGAGTTCTTCTTGCCAATGTAATAAGCCCTCAAATGGTCCGTGCACCAGACCATGTTGTATACCTCAACATCTTCACGTTTGTTCCTGCCGCTGTTGCCATGATCCTCGCAACAGTGGGTTATTTTGTTCTAGCAGTTCTTAGAGGGGATTCATCCTTTCGAAAGTCGACTTCGTCAAAAGGAATGGTTTTTTAGGTCGCAGTTAAACGTAGCGAACCGAAAATACCGCCGACATTTAGCGCTAGCAAACCTCAGATGGACTTCTTCCCTGGTATGTTCATTTTTCCCCGATGTATGTGCTGACTTCCGTTGCATACCTTACTTGTTTTTCCTGATGAAGTCTATTCAGAGACAAAGTTTTTTTTAAATTTTTCCCCCGGTATTCTCTCGCTAGTTCTTTTCTACTACTGTCCCATCGACGCGTGACTGCGCAAAGCATGACTAACGGGATCTCGTCAGGGCTTTTTCAGTGGGTTCCTTGCATTTCCTTTGGTGAAATGTTACTCACAACATACGCAAACCCTCCTTGTGCAATCGAGCATTGTATCTTTAACGAAGGACGCGCTCTCGCGCTGTTTGTATGCCAGAAATGCTTGCCTAGGCTGAAACAAATACGAACTTCGTTTTCATATTAATAAAAAAAACCAGTGTGCCAGAATCGGGAAGTAAAATGATATGGATGCGATTGGATATAACATTTCTACACTGAACTGGATTCTTTTAGAATCAAGCTAAGGTTTTTCAAATCAAGTCCCACGTTTTTGGGCATTTTTTAAACTGAAAATTTTTCAAATTGATAGGACCTGTCTCATATTTGACCATGCGCTCTGCCCCTCAGGCAGCGTTCAGACTTCGCGACGGCAGCGCTTCGGTCGCGCGTTCGACGCGATCGATGCAGTCGAAAGCATGCGCATCGATCGCGTCGAACGCGCGACCGAAGCGCTGCCGTCGCAAGTCTGAACGCTGCCTTACAGCTCTCACCTACAGCTCTCAATATGCAGCAGAGTAGTACTATGGTGTGAATAAATACTATTATTTTTAAACATCAGTGGTCGCACGCCTTTTACTGAAGAAGTACTGTTTTTTCGTGTTCCTGATGTTAGGAAGGAGAAATTTTGTTCAGGTCTGTATAGTAAATTCAGAGAATTACTATTTCAGGACTCAAAGCATGTATGATGTCTAAGCAGTACCTTATCCTGTTTATCGTCATGGGCGGTGGAATCGGCATGTTTAACTGTCTTTACACTATCATGCAGGTGCTACTTGTTCAGTTCGTTTTGTTATTTTTTCCTAGGTTCATCACCCAATTCTTGCAGGAACTCCTCTGTCCGTCCGGATATTCGAATTCATTCGTCGGTTTGTGTGCTGCTCTCATGATTATCGGTGGAATAGTTGGAGCTGCCGGAAGTGGTTCGTGACTTTTTTTTGACACTAGTCGGTCCTGCTCTTCGTATTTCCGTATATGACAGCTTTGTTTATTTATATTTGTAATGAGTTTTTGCAGGTGTTTTTGTGGACCGCACAAAAATGTACGAAGAAACCATGAAAGTATCCATGGGCCTCGCTGTTGTTTTCGGCTTGATTTTTATGCAGGTGGCTTTTATTGTTCGATGTGAAAAACATCCAGAAACGAAAGCAATTAATACATTGTTCTGTTTAGATTTTACCGCTTACTGTTCCAGCTCACTCTCCACACAAATTTCGCTCCTCTCCTGGCTTTGACCTGTGTGTTGTTCGGGATATTTGGTCTAGCCACTTACCCTGTAGGACTCGAACTGTCCGCTGAGTGCACATTCCCAGTATCGGAAGCTACATCAACAGGACTCATTGTCCTTTCTGGACAGGTGAGAGCCGCCACTTACGGTTGCCGACGTTCAAAATAGTGAAATGAAGTAGAGATCTTTATTTCAAGGTTCAAAGCGTACTGTATGTCCTGATCATGAAGCAGTTTGCACGTCCACTTCAACCGGAACGGATGCAAGATCAGGTATTTTTTTATGAAGATATGCTTTGAGTGCACGCATAAAGGACTGGACACGGGAATCGTTGTTACGGGATAGGTTTAACGGTGAGTTTATCTGGGGCAGAAACCTTCTTTGCGAAAATAAAATGGGAAGAAAGTACGAAGTATGCGGATGTGCAATGCGAGCACTAAGCAAAGTAGCTGAATACACGTTCAAGACAGATTCGGCGAATGCATGTTAGGGGAGGGGCGTTCAATGACGAATCTGTAGTCGTAAAGTGATTCCAGGGAAGAGAAAAGCAAAAAAAAATTACGGAACACCGTAAGAACGCCCGGGCGAACGCCAAAACGCCCATTGTTGGAGTTGTGCGGACCTGCTCGTTTCATGCCTGCAAAGCGATATTCTGCCACTTATGACTCACTCATCGTTTCTCCGAGTCATCCGATGCTAATGTCATTCAATGCCATTCAAACGTGAAAAAAAAACAAAAAAAGGTTTGAAAGCTGAACTCATTAGAGAAAACGGCCCTTGAGTTTTGGTGGGCAGGCAACCAGGGAATCGCCAGAGCTGCCACTAAGGAGGGCCGCAACTCTTTTGTTACTTACTATGAGACTGTGAAACTATCTTAGGGAGCGCGTACCAGACTATTTGAACGCTTACACATTAGTTGAGCGTGGGTACTGTCTTTCAAGAAAAGCCAAGGAATGTTCGTGGACGTGCGAGTGCTAAACGTCAGATCCTCGACTTCGCAACGAGCCGCTAGTTGCAACATTATGCGGAGGGCAAAAGTTAAAACCTCGTTCGAAGACAGCTGAATCTCCTATGGTTGGTAACTTGAAAATCGGTACTTAGGCTTTGTGTGTGGGGGGAGGCTTTTTGCTGATCCTCATCGACTATTACCGATTCCTCTTGTGGAGATCTATGAATTCCTATAAAGCTATGCAGAGGCAGGAGCTCCTTTACTGTTGGCAAGAGTCTGCAGGTGTCGCCAAATGAGGTCTTATTCAGCTAATTCCACAACTACGGAACTAGCAAATGGATTCCCATGAGTACCTGGGAATATTTCAGAAGTGAATCATTAAGCACAACATAAGATGATAATCAAAACGTTTGGAGGAGCAGGCTGAAGGAACACCGTAGCAAACGATTAATGAAAATGGGCGCGAACACCTGCGAACTCACTCGCGATTACTTTTACGTATGTATTATAGTTTACCGGAAACATTTATCTGGATGGAGGGTGGATCTCGCCTTTTGAACGTTCCCTACATTTTTTGTTACAGGTCTGCACTCTAGACGTAACGGACAAGATGAACCAACCGAAAGATAATACACAAGCTGTTATGGTTGGTGATTAAGTACATGTGTGATATTTGAATAGTACTTTATTCACTCGACTTCTTTAGGTCTTTTCGCTACTGGCCGCTCTACTTGTGTTGGTGCTTGTCATACTTTTCAAGCCGGTCTATCGCCGTCTAGAAGCAGAAAAAGAGAATAGAGCGCGTATTGATAAAGAAAAGGAGTCACGAATGAACGACCAGAAGATAACCCTCCCACGTGAAACTGTCACTCAACCATTGAATAAGGTAGATGACAATGTTTAGTATCGTAGCGTTTACTACTCACTTGTTGCATTTCGTGTATCTCTTCTTCACATACAGGACTTCACTTTCCAAACGGTTAAAGCTGCGTAATCTGGAAAATGGGGAGGGGGTGCGGTTATCCCTATCGCTCTGGAAATGATTATGTGAGGTTGGTGGAAAAGAAAGTGCCGAGCTGTGGTTCGTATTGAAGGGGCTTACGCTCGATCAGGGAGAAATTGAATTACTCTTGAAGTTAAAGCATTTAAGGGACAAGGTACGCCCTCTGCGCTTTGGGACGAAGTCACTACTAGTGCCCAAGCTTTGCGTTCATTAAACCTCGGCAGTATTGTAAACTTTGCAGTTTGCAATTTATTGTACCAAACAGGCGGTTAGGTACAATAAATTGGAATAGACTATTGGAATTGGCCCGACGTTTTTACTGATCGTCCTCAGAGGCCCAAACATAGCTCAACGCTTAGATTTTGCACCCTCTACATCGCGAAACGTTCCGGCACAGTAGCGTTTTTGACGGAATTTGAGATCTAGCGGTAGGTTCGTTCCTCCTGGGTTTTTCAATAATTCTTCCGGAATTCCGTCAAAAACTCTAGGGTGTCGAGGCATCTGGCGGCGTAGAGGGTGCAACATGTAAGCCTTGAGCTATGTTTAGGCCTCCGAGGACGACGATGCAGCCGAAACGTCAGACCACAATCAATAAAGTCTTCTACCCAACAACCTCTTGGGCACAAAAAATTGGACATGCGACGTCATTACTCCCTGTGCTTACTCGTGGGATACAAGCTATCACTTCGCGGCCCTCAACAGTGCCTCCCGTGTTAATAGGGTAGGAAGCTTATAATGAGCCATTCTGAGGAGTAGCAGTAGCCTTGTTGGGTTATGTTATGAGCTAGCCTACAGGTGAAGTGAAATTCAGTATTGCTTTGTTCGTAATGATATGGTTGTTTTGTTGTGATTTTTGTTAATACGTTATCCTTAAACATTGAGCTTAGCAATACTACATAATAATGTTGAAAGAGTAATTGTCACTGTCATGAGGTGTCTCAGTGAATGAGCTCAGTATGTTTTCTTTTTTTTCCCGAGCAGCTGAGTAGAGAGCTTTGTTGTGATGCTCAGTTCCATCTATCCGAACCCATCAAACGATTTTGAACTGTTGCTAACCATATTGGAACAAAGTTTTAGCGTTGTTGTTATTGTTTGCAATCTTCCCATAAC
>MU943533.1:0-15864 GCA_036418165.1 Cooperia oncophora | reverse complement strand
AGAGAGCAGCGTCCCAGGAACGTCTTCCAACTCACATATAATTTTCTCAAATTTGAAAATTGGCGAACTTCACCAACCTTTAATCGACACTCGATATTGACAGCCAGGTTTCAATGCACGGATACGATAAGGAACCATCTTTTCCGGTGACAGCTTCTGATTGATGCTGATCGCATTGTTCAGACAGCGCTTCCACCACTGCTCCAACCACAGACGATCCGGACATCTCACGTACACGTCCAAACACACTTAATAATTGCAAAGTTGAATTGAACAGTACGCCCCTCGATCATAATTGGTGGATAGTGGGGACCAATAGCAGAATAGCAGCCGGTAAGTCACACAATAGCGAAGAAAAACAGAAGAAAACACCTCGAAATGCCTAGGTGTTAGCCCTTCAGGGGTGAAACGAAGAAAGGGTGTGCTTGTGACGTGGACACTTTTCAGCCCTTTAACGATCAATGAAGGAAACTAACCAATCGTTAAGCTGTAAGGAGTCCTTACAGCATAACGAGCAAAGAGATTACCTGACTGCCAATAAGGAAAAATTTAGAGGGCTAAGTATCATGTAAAGGGAGAGAATTGTAGTCAGAATTCACGGCAAAGATGCCCTTCAATAGCTACGTCTTTAGACTTCGCTATTTCGAAATAAGCGTTAGCTAAGTTGAAAGAAAAGAAAAGAAATAGCGACCATGCCCTTGGAGCGTGTCCGGTGACAAACATACAGCATCGCGATGTGTGAAATGTGCGACCCCTCCCCCTTTCCCGTCCTAACACCCATATGATTTCCCAACTTACTACCGCTCTTCCTTAGCTTTTTTCAAGAACTTCTTCACCGTCGGCTAATGCCGTTTGGACTCCAGCAATTTCGGCACCGAGCTCATTTTTAAATTGCCTAAGTCACCAAACCCGCTGAAAACATGTACACAAGGGTTATTTACCATCGTGATTACAATTATGACACTCATTCTTGGCGCTGGCGCTGACTCTATCGGGGGGTTTTTGGGGACACTGCGATTACCTCTTGGGCGAGCTTAGCGGGACGCAGAAAACGTAGTGTGAATGCATAGCGCCTAGGCAAGAGTGGAATAGTCACATTTCGTAATCAGGATGTTATCTAATCCCTGATACAAGTTTTTAGCGCGGATTCTTGGTAACGCGCTAAGGAAGTGAAGAATGAGCTCGTTGCGTAATTGCTGGAGTCCAAACGGCATTATGGCCCACCGCATTCAATCGGCCGTGACAAACGTCACGGAAACTGTAGTTATAGAGTAATTCTACCCTGCCACCAACTACAGAGGACGGCGACCAAATACCACCCTCTCCCTTCCTGACCCGGTACCACCGCTTGATGAGGTTCCCCAACACAATGTTGTACCGTGTCTGCACTACCTGGTACTCTCACTCGATACGCACACTCAACTAGCCATACACAAGCTCTGTTTCACTCCATCCCACACTACTCTAGAAAGAACCAAGAACGAACCGATTACATTTCATCTGCCCTCAGACAGCCAAGGATCTCAAAGTTCATGAGCTTTCTTGGCGTTCAAGTCGCGAGAAACATCTCCTTGTGTATCCTCACGTCGCAGAGTCAGCGGGTGACATTATCACACTGCGTCTCCGCGCGCCGTATCTACGCGGGGTTCCTGTAATCAATTCAACATCGCCAAATACTTATAGCACCTTTTCGACGTATGTCACTTTCAGGGATCCATTGAAACCAACATCTCCCAAAAGGTTTCCAAGAGAGCAGTACTACCGAAACCTTGCGCGGAACACGGACTATCGATCAATACCCCAAAATTGTTGGATATGAAAAATGAGAATATTAGCTAAAACAGTAAATAAGAACTGTACATAAACCCAGTGCAACTGAAATTACGGCCCAAATGACATGCTTACAAAAGCCATATCTCTGTGAATTTACCTGAATGCCACTCTTTTTCCACGAAGCTCAACATGTTCGTGCTGACCCTCCTTCACTGTGATCGTCGTCGTTGATGGTTCAAACTTATACTCCTGCAGGATTGCTCGAAGGAAGTAATCACCAGGGGCCTAAATACTCAGCAGTTGCAAAAATTAGGTTTTATTGAGTAGGAGCGAGTCTAAACAAATCGGACTCCCAAAAATTATACGGACCCAACCAGGGGGCGAGTAAAATTTTGCGTTATGAAAGGATAGAGAAGTTGTAGTCGATTTCGAAATTCGCCTTCCATTCCTCATTCACAGAGAATTGTATTGATGTCTCAGATGACATTTAGCCTGGACAATTACTGGCGTTGCCAACCTGTGTATCGATCAGTGTTGTTATCCTCCCGGACAAGCCTGGCAGCAATACGATGGCAACGAATGAAGAAGGGTTTGGCTAGCGTGGACGGGGTTCGATTCATGATTATTCGCATTGCAAGCAACGCCCTTCATCGCGCATCAAGGCACTGTAAGAAAAATTGTGCAGGATACAAACTACATCGAAATTCTCCTTTGGTACGACCTCCTTCACTATCCACCTACTAGCTTACAACTTTCCCAATATTTTTGCCGGCGGGGTAATGAGTAGATACATCCGATGAACTACTGAAAGTTGCAATAATGCCGCTACGACGAACAAGATTTAAGAGAAGGGAGGGGACATATAACATCTGCATCAGAGAAAAATTATCAGTTGGAAACATCTCTCGATACCTTCCCCTCAGACCGGATACGATCCCTGTTGCGATTTCTACAAAAGACGATGCGCCGCGGCTTCACTTGTTCACCCTCTGCGCCCATGAATGACCAAAAAATTCAGAAAATTCTTACCAATCCCACAAAATTGATTTCTCCTGACTTATCGATCATACTGTTACTCCGATAATCCTTTCCACCGACAATCGACAAGAGCACGTCATCTAAGCGTTCAGATGTCTCTTTATCCGACTGAAAAATAGAATCTCTTCTTCTCTTACTACTTTTTCTACTTGATAAGACGCGCCATTCACCAACTTACCACGACAACTGTCAACTTGCTAAGTTTGGTGCTCATTATTTGACCAACATGACCGGGTTTCTCGGCGAACGCATAACCGTCAAGTTCAGCGGTAATTTTCATGTCTTCGGCGCGACGAACGGGACCAACTCTAAAATAGCTCTGAATGAGAAGAATATAGGAAGAATGGTGGGCGCAGTTCAGCGGCATTTGGCTTTTTTGCTACTTCCCATCGACGTGTCAACCTATACAGACAGCCTCCTCTCGAGTTGACAGGTTTTTACTATGATGGCTTGACGACCTTGCTCCAGATTCACGGAAGTTCACAGGTTTCGCCAGAGTGAGACTTGTACACCGGAACTAGAAGCAACGTACTACATAGTGCCCCTCCACCCGTCGCCGAACTACGCTGAACTGTGTGATAAAGTGCAGGTTTCCTCTTGAAAGCTTTTCGAGCTTTGATTGACCAAGGTGGGTCCCAGTTTCCGGTCCCGGATCGCGCTCATGGTATACCGTACTACTTGCAAGCATACAGCTCAGGTAACCAATGTCAGCCGATCAAAAGGTTGTCCTCACTGCCTCGGCACCAAGTTTTATCACATGAGGATTAAAGGTACTCGAAATGGGGCTGTTGAACGATACCAGAGTCACTACTCATGTCGCATTAAAGACACATGGTACGCTCAAACACATTGAGGGTGTATGAGACTAACAGCCCCCAGCTGTCGATGTGTCGTGGTTTCCCCGCCCGAAACTGCACGGGGTTCCTAGTACGGGACCGTGGGAAAGGCTTATTCCTTGCTACACCGCCCAAAATGCACCGCGCGCAGGTTGCATTTCGCCGCGCGCAAGTTGCATTTCGGGCGGCGTAGCAAGGAATAAGCCTTTCCCACGGTCCCGTACTAGGACCCCGTGCAGTTTCGGGCGGGGAAACCACGACACATCGACAGCTGGGGGCTGTTAGTCTCATACACCCTCAATGTGTTTGAGCGTACCATGTGTCTTTAAATGATTTGCTCACGAAGGTAAATCTTGAACATGTAAAAATCACCGGTATTTTCCCTTTGCATCGGAAATCGTTTGGAAGTGGATGCTTACGTCTTGTTTGTGTTGAGCAGTAACCTGAAGAATCATCATTAAAGAAAATTAAAAAATTTGGCGTGATAACCCAAGCATAGGCGCCAAGTACCTTTATTAGGGGCTGAATGCACCATATAGGCACCACAGTTACATATTAGAAACAAAACTCAAATGCACCCGCACCGTAGTGGTTAAAGCCTTGGAGGGCATTTTACAGGAGTGCTTTGCGCATCGAAACATATGGGAATTTATTAAAAGCATTTGGGCCTTTTTGAACTTCGCATATCTCGAAATTTAAGTTTTTCAAGACCTCTTCAAGAAGATTTTCGAGTATAAAGGCAGCCGAGGGGAGGCGGTGGCATGCTATGTCATGTCTGCACCATCTCGTCAAGAGAGTGTACTGAACTAGACGTTTCATGCATACCGTAATTCGACTGCGAAAGAGGAAGTGCAGTGTATTCACCCCAAGACATCAAGAAAACATGACAAAACAGTGATATGTCAGGAAGATGGAGCGGCATAGCCGCGGCATCGCGTGTTCCCTCCATAGCTCTCACTGCTCCAAGCTCTGGGCCTATTCAAATGGTACAGCATTTAGATACTTCTACAATAACTGAACAAAAATACTGGAAAAGGCGCTAATGATGCAAACTAATCAATGGGTACAGTTCTAAAGTTTCGAAGCACTAGCTCATCATAAAATGGGATAAAAACAGTAAACTCGCAAGTTCACTGCATTTTTCATCATGGTTACCAGAAGTATACAGCACGAAAACTAACCTTCACACCAGCCACAGCCGGAATAATCGATCCATCGATAAATATTCCTTTAGTAGCAACGAACTGCACCACATTTTCGGCACAATCTCCCCTTCAAAATACCAAAGTAAGACCAGGAAGGTGTAATTCCGAGCACAGTGAGGGTCAAAGGTATGCCACATTCGAAGGCATATAACACAAACCTGAATCTCAGCGAGAAACTTGAAGGTCAAACAGATGGGTGCCAGAGTGAGGTGTGATAATTACGTCTCCACTTGAGGTCAACGGCTCATGGAACGAAAAGGCACCATTCGAGGCAACAGATATATCACGCTCACCAGCTCCAGACCTGAGATAGGAAAAAAAATTATGTGGTCTGAGTAAGTCCTCAATTTCAAAAGCGACAGGCTATTCCGATGATAAGATCAAAATGCAGCTGGCAGAGAAAAAAACTGAAGCTGGGCGTGGGCTAGCTCTTTTCTCGATACGCCACGCATTCTTCTTTAACTCAGAAAGCGCAGTGGGTGATAGTCTTGTACAACGACTTTTGCAAGCTTCTGATGTTCGAGCCATCACCTTTACCTTTCCAGAAACATCCAGTTATCAATAACATGACCCGAAAGGACGTAAAACAGTCACACCCATATATATGAGTTCGGTTGCTGTTTGTTTAGTTTGTTTGTAAGTTTGTCTGTCCGGAAATTCGGTTCGACCTGAAGAACGACTTGGAGAGGTCGGGTCAAGGTGGGGATGGGTAGGGCATGGGACAAGAAATAAAAAGCACACTTGACCTATGGGAAGCCCCGCCCACAGTGGGCGGGGCACTCAACGCCGAAGGAAGTTGGGGTTCGTCAGAAAAATGAATCATAATTCGCTGTCGACCGGAGGACAGCTTAAAGAGAAAGGGAATATAAGGTTAGTAAGGAGTCGCCAGACTAACTGTGGCAGACACATCCAAAATGGGCGGGCGTACTCAAGGTGGGCGGTGCTTCTCGCAAAATTCAGTAACCCGGTTCCGCGAGAGTGTTTGGAGTCGCAAAAAACTCAGTGTAGAATGTAAATATCTGGCGAATATAGGGCACGCTCAAAGTGTGTTGAGACCCGCCCACAGTGGGCGGAGCTTGCCCTAAATCGCAGGGTATTCATTTTAAAAGTTTGTAGCTCGGTTCCAGAACACTCCAGACACCGGAAAAAAGTGGACTAAGGTCAGCAGAGGGTCGTCCGGTAAGATTGTGGGGCAAAAAATTGTGGGCGGAGCCTGCTCCGAGGTGGGCGGAGCCAGACAAAAAGGTCTGTAAAAACGGAATAAATTCAGAGTCAGCAAGGGGTCGCCGCTGAAGAGAAAATTCTCTAAAACTGTAACGCAGAGCAGCTTCAAAGACCGGAAAAAACGGTGAGAGTTAAGGGTCAGCAAGAGAGGGTCGCCGGTGAGGATTGGGGACACAAAAATTGGAGGCGGGCCTGCTCCGAGGTGGGCGGAGTCAGACGAAGAGTCTGTAAAACAGCTCAAGGGTATTTCAGACACCCGAAAGTGGAGTACAGAACAAAAGGCGGATATCAGTTGAGTCTAGAAATATGTGAAAGAAAATACGCGCGGCGAAGCCGCGCCCGCCCGGCGCAGCCGGGCCGTATCAGAAGGAGGCGCGCAGGCGTTAGCCGGCGAGCCGACTGGTAATCCATCAGGGCTGGACACAACGCAGGATGCAACTAGCGAACCACGCTTGAGATAGCGATTCCTTTAGCCCTTGCTCATCTAGAGAACCGCCACAACCCACTAGTGACAGAATGGAAAGAACAAGACAACTGGGCGCAGTTTGTCGACGGGGAGGGCATTCTTCTTTCCGTAGATGTGCCGACCCATCAAGGTAGCCTTTTCTCGAGTTGACACGTTTTAGGATGGCTAGACGATCTTGCACCAGCTTCACAAGGGTTCGCAAGTTTTACCAGGGTGAAATTTGTAAACCGGAACTAGGGAAGCAATGGTAGCCCAAATATCCCCGTCGACAACACAGCGCCAGACAACTGCACTTACTTCACTTTCACAATGAATCCGCTTCCATCCGTGCTCTTTATAACACCACTGATCTTTGCATCGAGTGCTTTCGATTCGTAAACGTGATCAGATGCAACTAAACGGAAAAGTAAGGAAGCTTATACATATTAAAAAGAAATGATTTCTCATGTTCAACAATGAATATGTTGTTGGCTGATATTTGTTAACTGAGCCTAAATTTTGGCACTATTTGCCTTTTACTACCCCAGTCATCCGAAATCAGGCCAGTTTCTGACTTCGAACTTTTTTCTCCCTGAGCAGCATTTGCCTGAAAACTGGCTCCTGGGGTAGTTTGGCCACGAATATCGCATCCGCTTCACACGGAACCTCCTGGCGTCCGTGCCACGGGCGCCGGCGCCAAAATACTCGAAATCACCAAATTCGCTGAAAACTTGCTTCCGGAGGTAGTTTCACCCCTGAACACGAATATAACATCCGCTCGACCCAGTGAAATCATATTCAACCTTCTTCGAACGATATACGCACACTTATATCCGTGCTTTTAGGATGCCTTCTGACGCAAATCCAAGAATTGTAATATTATACTAACCCAACGGCCCTCTTTAGGGCTACAAATAAGGGCGAATACTATTTCTTATGCAAGATAAATGTGATATTCGTGTTCACGAGGTCAAGTTACCCCAGTTGACAAGTTTTCAGCGAACTTGGCGATTTCGAGTAGGTTTTGGCGCCGGCGCGTGGCGCGAGCGCCAGGAGGTTTCGAGCCTAGCGGATGCGATATTCGTGTTCAGGGGTCAACTACCCCTGGAGCCAAGTTTTCAGCAAATTCTGCCCACGGAGAAAAAAGTCGGTCAGGAACTGGCCTGATTTCGGATGGCTGGGGCAGGGCAGTAAAGGGTAAATAGTGCCTAAATTTTTATTCGAACAAGAAGTCAAATTTCGGCGCGGACCCATGGGACACTCTACTAGAACCAGTGACATAACTCTGGGTGGGCATTCTCAGAGGGTAGCGTACCTTCGGTTCAAGATGCTTCTAGCGTTCTTAGCACTTACTGTCGAGCCGCAAGAGCGGGACAACCACCGAGATGGCGGAACGCACTACTGGACAAGGATAGAATTCCATCAATCAGGTAATCGCGCAATGTGCGTTCCAACCGTCTGCCTGCAGCTGTGATGACATGTTTTAGGTTTGGAATGGATGAAATAAAACAAAGGCGATGAACGGTTGTCCTAGGTGGTGTCAATGGTTTGGAGCTCTGATACGACACCCACTGGCCTATACAACCCTTGAAACCTACATGCTTGGGCAAGCATCGAGAAGGAAAGACCAAATTGACTCATGAGAGCATTATACCTATAAGCATGCGTTTCCATCAAATTTCCCACTGTACATGACCCTTCATAAACCTTGTAGGCATTGCAGTGCGCTTAACCCCGTCCTTTTATTTTCAAGTTCAATAGAGGAAGTTGGCGCTCAGGCTTGGTGCCAGACGCGGGCGCCAGCTAGCACTGCAGTTGGCCAGTCGAGCAAAAGTAGTGACACTCGCTCGAAAGTGATCAACAGTTGAGCAGAAAGGCCACGCCGCGAACGTTTGGGAGTTTAGAAACCGATTACTAAGCAGGCAATAAAACAAGAAAACAAGCTCACCATTTATATCAAACTGCTGTGGTTCAAAATTCATGCAGGAAATCAGTTGCACATGATATCGACCTTGCACTGGCACACAAATTGATGACAAACCAGCAGGCGCGTTAACATCTCCACGAAGTTGTTTCTTATCGATATGAGACCATTTCTGAAATAATTTCAACTTTGAAAGCAGAGATTGAAACATTGGCTAAGGTGCTTTACCAAAGTTTACGCGGCAGCTAATCGTTTTCTGTTAACATAGCACTCGAGATTTCAGGATTTGTGAGGACAGGGAGCGCCATTGACGCGCCATTCCTCGTCCTGCCTTCTTCATCACTATAGAAGGCAGGAAAAGTAGTAGCGCGCCATTATCATCTCTGCTTTGTCCTCCTCACAATCCCCAACGACCTCTTTGATGAACAAGTAAAACTGACCAGTTGCGCTGGATGGCTGAGCTTGATACTGCTTGCAAAGCCACTCTGTACGAAATGCACTGGTTGAGGGCGAACTTTTTCAATGACCAACGGGAGCTCACGTTGTTCCCAGCAACCTCGGTCCCCTTCGTCGATTCGAACTGAACAGTTTCATGTGCAAGCTAGTAAGACAGACTTCAGAAGCGAAGCAAACCTCTATAATTTCCAGGGCCGATACTCTTGAAGATAAATTCATCCTTGCCACGAACTGTGTTGATAACATTCCCTCCATGCAACAACGATATCGACAAGGTTTCGCACGTCCCTGCAAGCACGTCCAATTACTGCCAGCTTTGTAAAAGAACGGAACACTGATATCCACAGTGAATTTGCTAGGCTTTCATACTTCTGTACTGCTTCCCTTAAGCGAATGGTAAACAATCAGATATTAACAGGTACACATCAACACACACAACATTTTACATCGGAGAAACATCAAGGCCACTACACAAGAGAATGGAGGAACACATAAGAGCTCTGCGTAGTCCACAGAACTACGCTGATAATCCATTCTCCAGACATCGTAAACTGCGGCATACTCAGAAGAGACGCCCGCATTCGGGTCCCATTTTACACAGAAATGCTGATTGGATCCCGTCGAAAGAAGAGAAGCGTTGGAAATTAAGCAGCTAAACCCACCGATCAACATGAAGGAAGAGATGAGAGTGGCAATGACTCTGATATCAGTGTAGGACGTGCATTACGAAGGAATGCGTGACAATTCCCAGATCATCCTTGGTCCTACATCTGTATATATACCAGAACTCTGCCTTTCCTATTTCTGCCTATATCCGCTTAAGAAGTCTAGGCAGTTCCACCTCCCCCTTCCGGACAACTCGCTGTAGGTTGCTGCTCTTTCTATGATGACTGTTTTACGGTTTGTGCTGTTAAGACCTTATTTACTCGTAGTTAATTCTGACCTGAAGAGGGCTTAGGCCGAACGTCGTCAATAGAAAATATTTTTCGGAACAGAAAGGAAGAGCTGTCTCATTTCTATACATTAAAACCAAACGGTCAATACATATGAAGCTCAGGAACCACCTATACAATCAGGTATTAAGTCAATCAGGGAGTAGGATGTTGAGTAGTCAGGGAGTAGGGTATTGGGTGGTGACTGCAGAGCACTTCAGCGGAGAGGGTCGACACTAAGCGCGGCCGTAAGCAGGGCACCTCCGTCACTAGGGAAAATTGTCAAAATGCGGCCCATCCGTGAACATCCTTCTCTCGTAGGAACATCCCTGCCTCCCCATTTTCCCGAACTTTCGTTCATTTTCCGTAGTTTTCAAAAAAAATCCGTTTTCTTTTAACAAAAATCTGCCGTTGAGCGGAGCGGGGGCATACGAAACAGAAAAAACACCTGAGAAAAAGAAAGCAAAAAAAAAACAGAAAGGAAGAGACAATTGAAAACAAACATTTTGCTCCAGAACAACAATTGGCGCCTAGAACGCATCCACCGCTCGCGGGAGGGGTTGCCCTAATGCAGAAATGCCTTTTTGAACCAGCTGAAGGATGGCGACCACTGTCCTCTGGTGAGACGAGCAGGATCAGTTTCGTCGCCACGCTGCATTTCCTGACTTTTTGGGTACCATATAATAAATATGGTCCGATTCGCTGCGAATGAGGGGGCATGACCGGTGCGTCTGCGTGGCGCCAAACCCGTTCTCTGTTCGGTGATGAGGCGGGTTAGTGACAGTATCTTCTTCCAAATGACTGATACGAACGATATGGTACAGCTTGTCACTTGCTTGCTTCAATGACTGGTGGAAAATGGGTTTGGTGCCGCGCCAAGCAAACCCCGCCTAACACGCCCCTTTATCCGCAGAGAACAAGATTGTATGTAATTACACACTGGATACCTTGGTGCTTATTCCCATAGGTTACTTCCAAAGAGATTGAAAACATTTTCAATCAATCCTCCAGAAAGCCTGTTTTCCGCAACAAAAATTATTTGTCCATTCGGACATATGAAGGGAGAACCCCAGAAAAGTCATACATGAAAAAGGAACACTTACAAAAATCATTACTTACCTATACAAGTGACAAGCACCACGGCGTCCGTCTTGAAGTGCGTAAAGCGTAAATCGCGCACAGATGATGCAGTTAGGTCGATATCCAGTGATCGTGGCGTCAATGTCGAAGCGGCGTCAGCTGGCTTCAACGAAGAAACTTTATTTGGAAGTTTTGAGCAAGTAAGAGCACTAATAACCATAACTCGCACCGAAATCGTATACTTTGCCGGTGGAACCATTTTGCAAAATTTTCCATCGGCAGCTGGTCGAATCGAGACGGTATCTGCATTATCGACACGCTTCAGCACGAGAGGCGTTGCGATTGCCTCACTGGCCATCTTTTCAACGCTTCCACAAACATCAAATCTGAACTTACAGCGTGTATTGATCTGATTCCCAACTACGAAACAACTGGTATGGAGTTAAAATTGTGCTGTCCCGGAGCCTCATTGCAATCTGAATGTTGAACACACATAAAAGAGGCGCCAAAAATTTATTGCAAAAACTCAAAAGATTCAAAAGAATCCAAAAGTTCTTGCAAAAATTTTTGTTTATAATACTTCCTTCGAATATTTCGGTGCCTAGCACCTTCCTTCAGCAATCTGGTCTGCTGCCTGCAAGCGGCGGCCTATTGGCGGATATTGGAGGTAGCAGACCAGATCGCTGAAGAAGGTGCTAGGCACCGAAATATTCGAAGGAAGAAACATAAATATTCGAAGGAAAAAACATAAACTATAAACTTTTTGCAAAAACTTCTAGATTCTTTTGAGTTTTTTGCAATGAGAATTTTTGGCGCCTCTTTTATATGTTTCACATTCAGGTCTGGAGTTAATTAAAAGTGGGATTCGGAAAATTGCTTCTGTGCAAGTCAAACTGAGACGCACACTGTTTCGTCGTGGCATTAGTGGCGCGCCCAGCTTTAAACTTTTCCCAAACCACATAGGCTGACAGGAAACTATAAAAATACAGTGTTCATTCGCTGCGGATGCTGGGGCATTTCAAGGGGGCTGGGTTTAGTGCGGCGTCAGGGTCAATGGAAGGACTAGCATCGCGTCGCGACAGCGCGCTTCTTGCAGCGATAGCGACAGATACGGTTGTCTGGAACGCATTGCTTGGTTTCCCTCATGCAGCAGTAGGCATTCGGTGCATTCGGTAGACAGGGTCGAAAGAAACAGTAGCCTAGGAAACCATGAACAAAGTAATTTCGAAAATCCCTATAAAGTTCTATCCCCTAGACGAGGAAAACCACGCGTGTCTGGGTCTGCGTTCCCTCTTTATGAAATTTCGAGGTAGAGCACCCACATAAGCTCAATGCACCCTCATCATTTGGTACAGAGGGATCATAGGACAGAGATCGACCACAATATCTCTTACAACATGATTTCGTAATTTTAGTGTACCGAATGAGTCAGCACAAAAAATGGTTGAAAGCGCACGGAGCCGACGGATAATCAAAAACATTACAATATTACAATACCCACCCTTCTACGACCACATCTCGAATACTGACATTTGGAAGAGTCAAGGTGCTCTTCACTGTGCTGAATTTGGCGTGAGGTGCACGTGCTGTGACCTCAACTGGACCTTCCTAAACATATTTAGGTCACTGAAAACTTAATGCAGTCTAGCTGAACTTTCGATCTAAACTAGTTACAGTCACAAAAATTAATGGCACGGAGATGACACAAGGTTTCTCTTAGGTCTCCTTATACCGAAATTCAAAAGATGCACTTTAGCGTAGCGCGCCTGGGCACCCACCGTGAGCGCTTGGAGCGTATAGTAGCCATTGGCATCAGTTTCAGTTATTCTTATTGCCCTGTACAATCACTTCTGCCCCAGATATTCCTTTATTGCCAACAACAACTCGTCCACGTGCTGTAAATCCACTGACGGAGAACGAAATCTGAACCACACAATAGCCACGTAAGATCATTAAAAAGGTGTATTACTTCCATAGCGTTATGTAATAGTAATATATCCAGCAGAACATTGTTCAACCCACCGTGGTGGCGCGGTCCTTCACAACTAGCTTTTGCACTGAAGGTTTGAACTGGAACTCCGTATCGCCATTTTTGTACTCAGCCGTGATGAAATATGTTCCTGATGGCAAACATGGTACCACAACACGACCTTCAGCTGACGTCGCACCGATCGGACACGAGAACTTGGCAGATTCGGCACCTTTCACCGGTGAAGAAATAGCTTTGCAGTCAGTGAGCTATAATGGAGAAATGCTGCTTCAGGTGACGGGTAATAACATTAAGTTGAGGATCAACTATTCGAAACCGCTACAGAATCGTGACATCAAATAGCTGAAATCGGTGTGTGAAAGGAACTGAACAGGCCATGCGGGTGCTCAGTTTTTCCAAGTCATCTGCACGCTGTCACCAAATCGACCTTACCCTCGCTTCCCCCACTCCAACTGGTTCATTCGTAGTAAAACGCAGATGAAGAGGGCGAGCAGTTCGTTTTCACTAAATGCCTCTTCCCTGTCCCTCATAGTACTGCCGAAAACATTGATACTTGCAAAAGAACATTTGCCATTGCATTAATAACAGGATTCTTCGAAAAGAAAAAGTTGCAGCGATAACCCCAGAAAGCCTTCCCTAAAGCTCCACAGAAAACTCACTGTTAATTTCGTTATAATAAGAAAAAAGACTCAGGTAATCGATGTGTTTTTCTACTTTCATTTCTCTCTCTTTTCTACACCCAGATGGAGCTGGCACCAATTTAGGTACGCTGGGGCGACGGAAAACCAGGTGATTTTGGTGGGAACCGATCCTGTTTGACCTCAGTGCGCAACCATGGCGAGCGCTTCCTCTGGCCATAGCACCATCTTGGCCCTGTTGCTGTAACCCTTCATTCCAGTCGGAAAGCCCCTGCGATCTTTTATTCACAGAAACTATTGCCACTGAGCAGACCATGTGGCAGACGGGTAATCAGCTTTTGGCGCTAACTAGTTTAGAGCCACTTGAGCACACGAAACGTATAATTCGTCGCAGCGGGACGCAAAGCAGCGCCCAGTTTGGCGACGATGAGGGCAGTAATAATATCAATAGCACCTATGAATCGATAATCCGGCGATGTGCGCCTTGAATGGGAGACATTTGGGGGATCCCTCTGGCAGTACTGGTGCTACGTAAAGGAAATGAGTAACATCACCAAAGCGTAGAGTCAAGTCTGGGCGAACCAAATTCTACAATTATAAAGAAGATTTCGCGTCACGCAAATCATAGCTTTACAAAACAAGTCTTTCGAATGCCCTCCCCCTTCAAAGAAAGAAACAACAAAAATCCAGTCACAATTTCCGCTTTTTATTCTCTCGATCGCTAAGTTCAGATTATGATCGCAAAGGCCTTTCAGGGAAATTCACGACGATAAATAACTTCTGGAACTCAGGAAAGAAATTTCAATGGACAAAAAAAGAAAAGAACTTACTTCTGGCTTAACCTCTGAATACAAGGTAAGGCGAACATCCGGTAGAGGCTTTTCCTTGTTCGTTACAGTAGCTGTGAAATGGTAGCCGGCTATGCTTAAATCCGGCTTCACGACAACGGGAGCATTTGTTACCTGAACACAAAACAATTTTGCTGAATATACAAAAAAAATGTGAAATTCGCTAGTAGGTCCACTTAAGACAAAGATCCGTGACTTTATTGAGAGGTTTCTTCTACATCCTTTTAGAAATAACTCACTCCAAGGGTATAAAACATGGCAAACCGCGTTTTGCAGGGTTCTTCGCATAATCTCATCATTTTTCACATCGATAATAAGAAATTTCCTTTTGTTTCACTTTTAAGCTACTATATGTAAATTCTGTGTCCGGAAACTTGTTCTGATGAATCGCCGCAAAGACAAAATTTTGTGACACACCACGTATGTCACGTGGTCCGGAACGTGTTAAGCAGCCAAATGGTTGGAAGCCCATCTTTCACGAGCCTTGAAGCTGCGTGAGTAAAGGTGGACTAAGCTCACAGCATCACGAAAAACGATGGCAACAAAGAACTGGGGAAAAAACGAAATTTCGATTACAATGGATGGGTGTGAGGTATCGATCCTACAACACTGATTTCAAACCAATAGTGGGATATCTTTCATCCCACCAGGAGTGACACGGCTTCAACGCACCATCCACCCGAGCAGAACCGAACTCATTGGGAAAAAATACAGACCTCGACCACAGCCTTGCCATGGCTGATACACACAGATGAATCGGCTCCTGTAGACACTTCATATTTCCCTGTAATGCAGAAACTATGATTTGCTCACAAAAATTATTCATTTTTTACTACGTTTGTTTAATTCTTCTGTGCACACGAGGTTGGTAGATGGAACTTTTATTATGGCCTGACGTTTCGACTACATCAGGCCATAATAAAAGTTCCACCTACCAACCACGTGCGCACAGAAGAATTAAACAAAAGTAACAACAATGCCGAAGTCTACGAAGAGAGTAGTTGGGCACTACCTATTTTTTACTACTCATTCATTGACATATTCTCCAGAAAGCGCCGCATGTCTTGGAAAAAGAAACCAACTCATTTAGCGGGTGGCGCGATAAGAATAAAACAAATAACGACAACATGAAAAACTGATGCCGAAAAATATTTAGGGAGCGCATGTTGTCTTCCCACCAAGACTTTGATTATATGTATTGTTAGCGCGTCTACTTGGGCATAAATAAATCAATATAGGTTGCATTTCGAAGCAAATCAAAGAGATCACCAGGATCTCCCTTGTGCGTGCTGAAAGGTTGTTCCCCATAATTAACTGATAATAATAACGATTAAAATATCTTTTCTTGCCGCTTATGGTTAGATGCTGGGACCGTTGTTGAGTTCGACGGTGTTCGATATTCAAGTCTTGTTAAGGGACAGGATGTTGGAACGCTAGGTTAACGGGGCGATTGGTGGTTGGAGTATAGCGTCTTC
>MU943530.1:0-15658 GCA_036418165.1 Cooperia oncophora | reverse complement strand
GGTGGAAAGCATCAGATGCCTAGTGCTTTTACTTGCTTATGAGATTGCTCGGTTACCGTGTCGCCGGTTCGAAGACTTCTTGCTTCTAGGCACTACTTCACTCGGCACCTTTCCAAAGCGTCCATAACATGACGGAGCGCCCATCAACCCGCCCCCTCCAAGCGGCTGAAAAACCATATTCAATTGATGTCTCGAGAGCAGGGAACGTCTTGCACTTTGGGAAAAACTTTGAAGGGTCCCACCTCTGTGTTCTCCTTCTGACCTACCATCTTCCTGTTTTCTTAACTATCCGCCACTTTTTCCGGGTTTCTGAGAGACTTTTATATTCCCCTCCCAACGAAAAAAATGCATCGAGAAAAATCCGTTCGTTTTCTCGAAAGCGACCATGAACCTCCCTCTAAAAACATACAAAAGTACTTAATAAAATAAAATAAAACAATATATAAAACACATGAACACGTAAGGTGTTCCTTCCTTGCTTGGAATCCTGTGCATGTGGCGTGCCCTACAGAGATTCCGAAGGCTCAGATTATCACGCGAACGAACACCGAACAAAATAACTTCTCGGGGGACGTCTAGTCAATAAGATGTAAAGTTCTCAAATGTGAAAACCCGTCTTCAAGTTCAATGTCCAAGTGACCGAGTGATCGTCATTCCCAGAATGTCGATTTTCCAGTTCTTCGACATTATATCTCTCAGGTACTTGTTGACTAATATTCGCATCAACTGCCCAGAATTCAAGTGTTCAGAAATTCTGGAATAACATCGCGTTAGGAGTAACCACTCTTTATTGGCATCTGCAAATAAAAAAATAATCAGAACAACAACGAGTCTCGCATTCTCACTGGCCAAGAGACCCATGAGCATGAACGCACAGTTTACTTTGATCGTTTGGGCGGGGTCAGGTCTGCCTCCTTCATGTTGGACCACTTCTTCTGACAAGAAGACGGTGAGCCGTTAAAAGAGGTGGAGCCTCCCCTTACTTTGACAATCAGCGCTCGACGGTAAATGTTGAGGAAAAACTGGGAACCTAAGAAGATCGAGTTCCTGGAAAAGTGGAAAAGAGGTAAAAATTGTAGGAAGTCGGGAAAAGATTAGTAAGAGCTGTAGGAAGTCGGAAAAAGTCAATCAGTCATTCTGACGTGGTAAGAACGGAAGAAGAGTGGCCCCATTTCCTTAGGATTCTAGAAATTTCCACAGGCGACGGAAAACGCCTCGGGAGTATTGCGCAACTAATGCAGGAAAAAATCGGGAAAAATCAACAACAAAAAAAATTTTTCCCAAATGACTTACGACACCCCTCCCCGACGCTACACCCAACAACTATATACGACCCTCTCAACGCACGACGTGCCTTGGTCAAGGACCGTGTGAGCTTTCATGACGCTCCCGCTTCGATGAACACCCGGCTGTCTCGGTAGGTTCCGTGGGGGTTGGAGTTTGGCGTTTAGTGACTAGAAAGCGAATCGTTCTAGAAGATCGTTTGTCATTTGAGACACATCGAATTAGTCCACGTATATGATCGATATCATAAAACAATACCTGCTGATTTGTCTGCGGTTTCTGCGGTTTCACTGTTCACGGCACCTTCGGCGCACTATCGTCGTCAGTTCCGTCGCCGATCGCGCTATCACACGCCGATCATCGCGTGTTTTTTGATACCTTTTAAGATTATTCGCTTCACCTTTGTTGTCACAATCACATCCATTTTCATTCAAAAGCTTCCTTCTCGATCCATTCTGAAGCATATCCTCAAGAGCACCCGAAGAAAAACGGCAGTCCTGCCTCCTTGTGTTTTCCTAGCATTCCCGAAAGCCGAGAAAGCTTCGTGGAGGCGGCCGCCTATTCGCCCAGTTGCACAAGCATCCTACAACCTGCTCGAAGACCTAAAGAATAAACCTTCATCATCTCGAACTTTTCTCGCCCTATGCATACACTTCTTACTAGACCGTGCTGCGCATTTGAAACGTGGTTGCGTACTTCCCAGAGACCGAGTAGGCGTGGCTTTTGTACAAGACAACTGTCAATTTGTTCAGTGTTGGACAGAGAGAAGTACAAAGACACCACAACATGTGCTCAAGTGAAAAATTATCCTCTCCAAAAGCCACCATTTTAGTTGAAGTCACGCAAGCACGCCGTACCACATCTCAGATATTGGTCGTTCCTTCGTGTAACCTGCAACTTGGCCAGATGAGAGAGAGCACGAGAGTGAACGCGTCCATCAAACTGTAGGAAGCTAATCTTTTCTTTTCTAGTCGCTATTCTCGTGATGTCAACTAAAGGCAGGGGTATAGAGCACTCAGAACTAAGAAAGTCAACAACCAAAAAATTTTTTGTTGAAAGAATACGACCTCGCGATTCAGCCTACCACGCAAATCTGCTAGGGCTGGCCGCTAGCTAACACCCAGCGGGCAGCCATCCGTGCCTGGTAAGCTGACTAACGGTATCTGTGCTCGAGGGACAAGATGAACATCATGCGATCCGTTCAGAGGTTCACGAACAATTCGTAGGCAGTTGTTCTGGTGTCTTTTTGACAACCCGTGGAATCCAGTCGGTAATAGCTCTGGTCCAGCAGTCGTCCACGAAACGCATGACGAACGCGCGCCACCTGGCTCTCCAAACCTGCAAATGCGGCGTTATACAAACGCGTCTCTGATCTTCGATCGTTGGCGGAGTGCGGAGCTCCGGATTCCCTCTCTCACTTGCGTGTAGCGGGAAACTCCGAGCATCGCCCTTTCGATGGCGCGTTGAATAACGCCGACCGCATGCTCATCCTGCTTTCGTAGAGTCCAAGTCTCTGAGGCGTACGTCAAGGCAGGAAGGACCGCGGAATCGAAGAGGTGGGCACGGAGCTTGGTGTTCTTCGTCTTCTTCGCTACTCCCTCGATGTTCTTGAAGGCTCCCCAAGCCGCTCGCTCCCTCTTGCTTAGCCCTGACACTAGGTCGTTCATCATAATAAAGGAAGGAATGGTTGGCTCAAACAGGAACTGATATACTCCATCCTTGGAACCCGTTTGTTATGATCTTGAAGGATAACTTGTCTGACATTTATCCACACTGCCAGGAAGTGGCAGCTGTGTCGGGATGGCTACCACAATTGAACGCAAGTATAGCATCGAGTTAATTACGTAATCGGCCCAAAATGCTGGCACGGAAGCTCCATAGTGGCGGAAAAAACGAAAAAAAAAGAGGTGAAACGGTCAAAAACCTGCGAAGAAAAGCCTTCGTTCTCGATGACTCAGAAAGCAATTTCGGACGAGTTTATCTTGGCATCTTGCCAAAAAACGCTGCCGAAAATACGGCTGCATGTGTGTACTCATAGCCATGCAGCACCGCAGCCGCTCCATACAATCCCTGTCGCTTTCATATTTACTTAAGCAAATGCAAGCAAAAACGAGCATCAGGTACCGTCGTCCATGTGTGGCGGAGGGTGTGGTGGGCGTTTGGGTCGGTATGTTGCAACGTGATAGGGCCTAATAAGGGCACCTCCCTTGGACAAGGCTCTACGCAGCGCCTGCTCGGGGGCGCGAAATTCCGTCCTGCAGGCTTATTAATCCTATCGCGCCAACTGCCTCTGTGAACGTGCGCTGACGGTGATGCGCGCTCCCCGCGATGTTTGCCGTTTCGGGGCAGCACATGACCATAATTTTGTTGGCACGGAACAGAGTGAGGGTTGCTCAACTGGGATTATCCTACGGAAAACGCATTTACGTCGCGTCCAAGGGGGTCTAGCTCTCGTTGTACCTAGCCACCCACTCGATATACACATCGATATTGCTTTTGAATGCGATTGCCCCTAGGGAGTGAGGCGCGAGGTTAGTTCGACAATAACTCAGACTTTTATCAGCTCAGGCCATCAAACGCTCTTGCTCTGAGTGAAACAAGCACTGGAACAGTGGTTTCACTCAAACAACTCGAACAGGAATTGAGCCCTTGTTCCACTACTAGACCATCGGCCAGTTGCCACCATTAAATTGCGCAACATTGACGCTGTTCTGCTCAGCGGTGGTAATTTGTCAACGCCTCTCAACTGCTGTAAATTTGTTGAAATCACGATTTCCATCTTCGAATAATTTTTTTATCAGATGGGCGCTCACGTACATCCGAGCTCCATTTCGCTAGGCAACGGCTCTCATCACTACGGCTCATTATCCTTTCTTTTTTCTCCTGCACTAAATGCTGTCTAACCTAGAAATAACAAAGGATAAAGGATAAAGTCTTCGCCGTTGATCAATCCCTTTGTGGGATGCGGCACGCATTCTACTTCCATTCAGAATCGTAGTGGCTTATTGAACAGATGAGGCCTATACAATAACTTGCTGGGGCCAGCCAATGTACAAATTCTTATTCTCCCAGACGAATCCGGTGCCAATCTATCGTCCCCGGTGATAGAGGGCTTGGTTGGCCTGGGCGGAAGCCATCCGGGACTTGATTTCTGGACCGTTTGCGTTGTAGGCGTGCCACTTGCCACTACACCACCTCCGCCTCAACCTGAAAATAATATAGAAGAAATGCTGTATGGGGTTCGTACCGTTTTGTCGCTTCATACGAGTTCGAGTTACCGGATCGTTACAAACAGCACCCTTCCCCCCTTCACTCGAGCCGAACTGAGCCGCAAGGCCCGAGCCGGTTTTCTTCACATGGAAATTTATTTTCCCAGCTGAATAGGCAGACTTACAGTAGTCTTTTTGAGATCCAATCGCTAAAGTGTAGTTCGTGGGTGCAACATGTCAAGCGACCAAGAATTTCGCGATTTGACGTGTTGATGTTTCGATCAAACGGCCAGTTCAAGGACTCTCGTGACCTACCGGGGCCCTACTTCATCGTGCTTGATCAATGTGACGGACACATTTTCCAATGTGACGGGATTCTGTGTTGCCGGCAGAATACACGATACTGCTAGGAGGCACTTCTCCACGATGAGACTAGGACATCAACCAGCCCATGTGGGGAATTCATCTCTTTCGCATTTTCGTTCTTGAGTGGGTTGTACAGTACAGTTGAGGTTATAGAAGCAAAGTACAGAACACTTTAGGTCTGCTTCTTGGCTCCCCTCATATGCCTTTTCGGTACTGAAGAAAAGTGTAGTGGATTCCAACAGTGATCAGCGGCGATTCGGCGACGGGGGAGGGGGGAGGGCATTTTGCACTTTGCCACTAACCAGAGAGTTATTTCATGAGCTCACAAGGGTTGACAGATTTCATCATCACAGGTACCAGAGTGAAACCTGAAAACGGGAACTAGTGCTGCAGTGAAAGTGCAAAATGCTCCTCTCCCCCCCCCCGTCGCCGAACCGCCAATACAATAGCTGAGCGCCGTGGTCAGCTATTGTATTGTCACACTTTATGCACCGTCCACCTCACGGATTCCTTCCAACTTTGGATCAACTTTGCCAGGTGTTGCCCAAAAAAGTGGCTTCAAGGGAACTTTTGAGCTTCTCTCTTCTCTAGTACTCTCTTCTGCCAACCGGGGAGAACACTCAGTGCGGAAAAGGGGAAAAATGACAATAAGAAAACCCTCTCGCGACTCGGAAAACTTTTCTTCGCAGCCATAAATCGACACCTCCCAAGTACTTTCTTTCCCTAATGGCGGCTACATGCTGTTTGTGATGCATGACTGAGTAACCTGGTCAGTCACAATGCTCATTTCCTTGTAGAAATTTTCCACAGGAAGTACAGGGGGGGCAAAAAAAGACACTTCGACCGAGTCACATATCAGCAAAGTTTTCGCAGCCCAGACAGGACGTGGATACGAGTACCAGGGCGGAAGATACCCAAGATGTTCCTCGCAGGAGCTGGCTCTCGCCCATCACCTTCATGTACACCAAAATATGAAGTCATCTCCAGTCGCAGCCTGACTGGAGAAGACCTTTGGAATTCATGTCACCTCCCAGACTCACCCAAACAGCTGCGAAATTCTTCTAGTATGGAGTCACCCATGGATAGCTACCTGGAGACCAGTACTCTCGATCTGGAAGACCTCCATCATCGAGCAGCTCCGTCAACGTCGCTACGGTCTAGGATCATCTTCACCACAGTCGCCAAGGCGCGGAGTTGATGGTATGGACCGGACGTACCTGGAATGGAAAGACCGATATTTTCTTCGTGGACCCGGACTGAAGGTGAGCGCTGGCGGTTACATCGAGCAACTCGAGAAGAATATCCTCCCTACATGTCGTCGCCCGTACCTTCTTGGAAACGTTGTACTGCCACAGGACCCGCTTAACAGGGGCGGTCTAAAAAGGGAGAAATCTCGCTGAACTCAGGCCCACTCACGGTCGCGTGGCAGAATCTCTCGATGGCGCTCCTCCAGAAGGCTGTGGCGGAGTATCATGATAGTATTTAATATGCTCTTTAATATGGTGGTAGAAATGTCCGATTCATTGAGTGTAACTTATAGCGCCTCGAAGTCAAGGAAGAAATCCTTCCGCTTACAAAAGCAAAACTGGCTTCCGACTTCCGTTCTCAACTAAGGCCATTACGGTCTCTTTTCCAACTTTATCGCCCATTCCCCTTTTCCAAGCTGTGAGCAGTCAGAGCCATGCACACTCGTGAACGCAAAGCGGCCGGTTTATTTTTACGTCAATAAAAAAGTAGACAAAATGAGTAATTGATCACATTTGCGTGATACCAAATGATACCAATTATTAGTGTTACTTTTCATGAAGACAGCATCTTAATGGCTGTTCGCCGCTTTCATATTTTCCATGACTTTTTTCAATCAGCACCGTTTCTAAATTGGTGAAACCGGATTTGTCCATGACATTATTCGCGGGGACTAACATTTCGTTTTGTTGTAAATAAATTATCACACGTATACTGATGATTGTCAGGTATATCCGTTTCTTAATGTCACAAAGAAATTGTACATAAAGCTCTCCGAACCGTTGTCCGTCCTTCAGAGAAGGAAGTAGGGTCAGAAGGCCGGCGGATTAAGCAAACCTTCTATCAGCAGAAGAAAACGGCAAAGCAACGCGCAGCTTTGCTGAAAGGAGCATTCCTTGATGACGCGTCAGAGAAACGAGGTTTAAGACCAGAAATAAATTACTTTTAGAGAGAGAAAGCAGGAAAAACGCCCTGAATAAGGCTCTCGCTGTCATAAGGGAGAGCAATAAAAAACAGCGAGAAAGCCAACGAAGGAGCAAGGCGCAGACACTAGCGGAGGCAAAGTAACTTACGCCTGAACGCTGTCGCCCTTCCTCTTAACTTTTTGAGGCCAAACCAACAAGAAACTAGTAATAAGCTGCTGTTGAGGGCGTAGCGAGCGACATCGCGCCCGCGGCGGACGAGTTTCCCTCAGTTGCTGTTGGGGGTTTTGTTTGAATTCGCTACTGGGACGGCAAAAACCAATGTCACTCGGCACGGTGTCGGGTAGAGTTTCGCTACTCCAATCGACAAACTGCTGCACACAGAGTAAAACCGCAGGAAGAGTCCTATGGTCGTACATGGTCTTGTTGGGGGAGGGGGGGGGGGTGAGGTCATGGTCGTTTTCAACAGCAATTCTTGCGAGACACAAAAAAGTTTTCTTTCCGGTTGCTTGTTCTTGTCCGTTTTTCCCGCTTTGTACCTCATGCGTAGTTAGCGACGTTGGGCTTAGTTACGCCGAACCGATTGGAGCTACCACTACCATATTTCCACATCTCACAATTGAAACACGAAGCAGTATTACTCTGTGCAGGTTCGTCACTCTCGCACCTCTCTACCCGCTCGTCTGCGGTCATTTGGAGGGGAAGCAAATTCTAAAAACAGTAATGCAGATGTTGGGAAATTGTATTGGGGAAAAATTCAGGAGATTGTACTAGGTAGTAAAGATAGGAGGAGAGGGGTGAATTCAAAGAAGAAATTCTTGAAGGGGTTTTTTTACACCGCCATTTTCCCAATCCTAATCGTAATATAAACACACGAAAACTTGCCGGGTATATCGAAGATGAGCTGCTCCGGAACGCGCGACCAAATTCATTGTCGTCTCATCTCCGTTCTTCCACCCCGGGATTTTGACTCTTATTGAATGAGCAAAAATGCCCTTCCAAGCCTATCGAAACATTGGTGCAGAATTGCTCCCAATCAGACCTTCAACCAAAGATATTAGATATGCTCTTCAAGTACACAATTAACAACATTGGACAAAGAACGACACCATATACACTGCTATTCTGCGCTTCTCCCCTCAGCATATCTTGTCCCACTGATGCACTAAAAGATCCAAAAAGCAAATGATAACGTCAGTGTACTCCTCTCTTTTCTGTGAATCATGTACCAAATCATCCGACATGACTTGTTCGTTGAATATCTCCTCTTTGATTAATGAATGACATTTTTGAAGGAATCGTGCGCGTACAAGATGGATACTGTAAAGTTCATTGCAATTTGCAGCAATATGTTGCCCTTTGACCATTGAACTTGTTCTCATTGCATCTTTGGCGTTTCGTTCCCACTGATAGAAAAGTAAGAACTGTAGAGAATAGGGCCCGGTATGCACGTATAATCATTCGATGTTGTTAACTGCCCGATAACGTGAAAGTTATCACAGAAATGCTGAGTTATGGGCAAAAACCTACCCAAGGTGAGATTGAACACCCGCCTTTCGGCGAGACGCTGTCGTAGACGCACCAGACCTTTACCCGCCTCAGCTTTCTGGCAGGGCCATGGTGCTGACGAATAGCGTCACTCGCCGAAAGCGTAGGCGGGTTCGCCTCCCTCCTGGGTACACTTTGCCCACTAACTCAGCATTCTTGTGAAAATCGAAGCGAACTGCAGCGTAAAACAGCACTTATTGAACAAAAACAACTTCAGAAGACACCGTGAAAGTTAAAGTGTTTAGATGCCTTACTTGCCCTATTTCAATAATTTCCCTCCCAATAAATGCTACACAGTTATAGAACAGCGTCTGCTGCAGACCGAAAGAGAAAGAAAACTGGGCGAATAAGAATAGTATCTGATAAGGGTCTCGTTCGTGAACAGCATGCAATTTTCAGATTTTTTTTGGGTTTTTTTTTTTTTTGAAAATTTCACAATTCACTGATCAACAAATAACTATACATAAGTGGAAAGAGCGCGACGAAGCGCAAAAATTAGTACGGTTCAAGTGAGAAGTTTGCAAGATCTCACCAAATCAAAACCCGAAAATTCTTACTTGTCTTCGAACCAGCTATCCTGTTTTCTTGTGAGAACTTTTCAAAGCAGCCGCGTACTACCTTTCCAAATTGACCTCACGCGCTTTTTTCGAAGCGCGCCTCGTTAGTGTCATGTCGGCATTGCGACAATGCACAACCCTATAATTGATACCAGAGTGCCAGCATTACACTTCGGCAATAAGAACGCTCAAGGAAGACTTGATATCAATCGTGACCCGCAATTCGCTGAAGATCAGCCAGGTCAATTCCAGGGTGAACCGTCTCTAACACTACCTTGACTGATACCTCGAGTTAGGCATTCTTTTCAGACCGCTATACGTACTACATCCATAGTGGAAACAAAGGGGGGGGTTCGTAACGGTATGAAAACAATATTCCCAATAGTTTATTGGTCGTTTTACGACGAGCTGTGTGAACCTCCCCCTCCATTCCTCCTCTTCCTCGCAATGTGCCAAGGATAAGTTATGATAGGGTTACGTGACAAAACCTATACACTCTCGCGTAGACAGGTCAAGGAGAATCGGACGCTAATAGACAAGCTACTCTGGGCCTAGTCGGATTCCTCCATTATTGAAAAATGAAAAGAAAGCAAAAATATAAGTCCACAGCTCAACATGAGGTTCCGCTGCTCCCGATGCTCATCAAACAACGCACATCATGGTTGGAGGATTTAGTCATCTGTACGCCCTCTCCCTTTTTGGATTCGGTACGACCCCCCCCTCCGGCCCTCCACACTTCCCTCATCGAAATGAGCTGAGCTGGGGGGAGGTGGGCAAAATATCAAATGGAACCAGAAAAGTCCGCGAGACTATACGACACCCCCTCCTCCTTCTATCAATTTTACAATTTTCCTCTGAAGCCATTTTTCCATAATTTCCCGAAAATGTTCCCTAAACTTTCCCCAAAAAAAAAAATTTTTTGCTGTCGAGCGAGGAGGGGGTATATATGTACGATGAACAGGAGAACATAAAAAGTGACCCACAACAATCAAAACGTAAATAAATACTTCCGTTCCAACAATGATCAGTATACCCCCCCCCCCTTTTACACGTTCCATGAAGCGAGAAAAACCTACCACAAATGAATTTTTCCCAGCCCAAATAGACACTCACCCACTGGGGATTCCCAACAGCATGTGCCCCTGTCATTCAGGGGTACAGTACGGTTAAACCCATAACGTTACTTTTTGATGGAGGGGGTCGTATTTGTAAGACAAATTTATTTTGATAGTTGATTTTTTCTGTGTGGAAAAGGGGGTCGTATTAATTTTTTATATGCACTATATGCATTTTGTACGCCCGTGGGATAACTCCTGGGGTCGTCGGATTATCGCTGGTCTTCGCTAAATAGCCGTGGGAGGCGAGGAAGGCGTCGTGCTGGATCCTCATTCGAAGGGCGATGGGTCGTACTCACACCGAAAATTTCGCCAATACGACCCCCTCACCCGTTGGGGATTCCCAACAACGATGTGCCCTGTCATCAAAGTCGCCGCAAGACACGCGACGACGCGGCAAACTACGATTACCGTGCCCCTCTATTATTAATCTATTTACTTGTAAATTTTGTTTAAATGGCTCTTCGAAAAAATCTTGCCCGAAGACCCTTTCAGACACCTTTTCTACACACTTCACACTATATATCCACATTACATGCCCCGCCCCCAGAAAGGACTTCGCCCGTTTTCGTCGTGACACAATTTACACCGTGACTAGACATAATGTACACTTAATATAGTTGTTACAGCAGTTTTTTTGCACTTTTTATCGTTGTTGACAGATAGACCCCTGACAACACTATAACTAAGTACACTTGACTCCGCCCCCGACGACTCCTGCCCACTTATTAATGGATTTAGTGAAAAGTTCGCGACTTAATAACTTTATTCCGCAACATCCGAATTTAGTGACACTTTGACAGATATGACACTACACAAAATTTGTGACTTTTTGAATATCCAACTTATGCTCCGCCCCTTGGCCACGCCCACTTTTAGAAATTTCAAGATTTTTTTGACGACATAAATTGTTGAAGAATAGATGAATACGTGAAGGTACCAAAGGAGAACACTTTGAGGGACAAAAACTTCAACAAAAGTTTTCCACAACGTCATAGTGTACCTTGGTCCATAGTGTGCTCATTAATCTAACCAAGTTCATCGATTGATTCTCTATCATTTATCATAGATGTGTAATTGTCCTCGCGACCAGTTTGATCACATGGCTATCACATCCCTTTATGTTGTGTAAGCAAGTTGTTCACATAATTTCAAGTTTTGATTCCATTAGCTGTCCGTTTTCTGGTATAGTGCGTTACTGGATGAGGAAGCCGCGCAGCGCCCTTATTTTGGCGGATGCAGCTGATAACCACCAGTTCAATAATCTATGGCGCCAACTTTTATACTTGTTTTTTTGCGCGATCGACCTGATAGGGGCCCACCAAATAGTTTCAGCGGAAAAACTCTAGACGCGCGCCCCCTGCTTGAAGACCTGTGCACTCTTGTCAGTCACTTGTACCATTTCGCAGCTTAACAAAGTTTACACGTCATGCCAAAATCAAATTTGTTAGTTGACGGGAAACTGATCAAAAAGAACTATCCCCCCAAGGCCAATCATCCATTGTTTCTATTTTGATAAATTTTAGAGCAGACTGTTCTGCAAGACGGCATCACACTGTGTAAGGGCTAGCTGCGGAACCCAACAGTCATGCAGTGATAGGCACGCATCCCAATGCCATTCGTTTTCTCGAGAAGCGACTTGTGCGTGGCGTATTCTCAGACACGTGAATGACCACGTCATCTCCACTCCACAAGCGGTACTTTCTACCACTGGGGAAAAATTCACAAAATGTACCCTCCGCCCATTGCTTATCTGGCACGGCGTCCCCTCCCTTCCGAATCCTACCAGAAACTTTTCCGGTTTTCCACGAAAAAAATTCCCGTCGAGCAATAGACTGGGAGGGGTATCGAGTATCAAAAACATTTTTCGGGTCAAATACGCCTTACCCTCCCTCCACAGACCCAGCACGATCCACTAACGATGATTCCTCTGGTCTTGAATAGCATAATGGTGTACGTTGCCTAACAGCTCAGTACCACCCGCCGACACCAAATTGAACACCGCCTCTTGTCTGCGTGCTATCTCTAGAGTTGACCGTAGCGAGATTAGCCTCGAAAAATGATTACCCGGCTCCGACCTTAAAAATGAGATTCTACCTCCAACACGAGTGGCTTTCGCCAGTCAATGCCCACGTCCTGCTTCCGTCCTTAGGCAAATTTTTATTCATAAAGACTATTACCCCACGCTCCAGAATTTCCCCCTTCACAACGAGCCCCCATCTTGCCACCTACCCATGTACCCTGTCAAGGAATTTTCTTGAAGTTCTGCCGTCGCAGGAGGAATAGATGGAGAATAGACTCTTTTTATGTCGTTAGCAGTTTTGCGTCGCCACCAGCTATTGTGCTACAAGAATATATAGCGCAGCGCCTAAAACGGGATGAATCAACAATCGGAAGAAAATTCTTCTCAAAGACCTTCTCTTTCCAAGCGATCAACATCCACCCCTGGGTGAGCGACCACCCGTGCTGGTGCATCTCCAGTGCTTACCCCGACTTTGTTTGCTATTGTGGAGATGAGAATCATCGAGCTTACATTTTTTTCAACTCGAATTTTCATGTACATTCAGCTTCCGTCCTAGAGAATGTGCAGGGGGAGGAGGGCGTAGAGATGTGAGGAGGGGGAGTGAGTGAGGGGGTGGGAGTGGCAAAAAGTTCCGGAAACCCTTTTCGTCCCTCTATCAAGTAAACCAGTAATTTGGTGTGTCGCTTTGTTTGCCCGTATGCATGTCCGTCCGTTGAATGGTTCATGGCTATGATAAGGAAAGTGGTCCGAAAAAGTGACCCTTGACCCAATTGGAAACTAAAAAGTCTGGTAAGATGATGGTTGGTTGTGTAAAGTAGGTCGTACCAGTAGGTAAGCTTTGGCAAGGGGGAAATAAATCGCGAATTTTTCCTCAAAGGACAACTTGTGCACCTACCGTGGAGGGTTCTCACTCTCGCTAGGTGCGAGAAGAACATGGTAGCAGCTGTGCAAGTGTAGCACTTTTATCATGTGTGAGCGCGCAGAAATGAGGCTGAAAGGTAATGACACCCGGGTGCCGTTCCGGACTCCCCTGTTATCCTCCAGGTGCTGTACTTCGCGTTGGTACTAAAATCCCGCAGTGGGCGTGTTTCCTTTGACCGCGTCGAATTTCTGTTTTTCTCTGCACCCTCTCTATCCACAGGTCTGCAGCCACCTTGACCTTTCTCATACCAGCTTTGCACCACAGTAAGTGACGCAGTCAGCCCAAAGTCCCCTTCCTTGGCAAAGCCTATCTTCTTGCTCATTATCTTTCTGTGTCGCGGAGTTTCGCAAAGTTCAAGCTGGCGTGTAACCTGCAGTCAGCGGTGGGAACACCCAGGAGGGAGAGAAGGCAGACGAGTAGCGCATTTGGATATGGCTAGGCGTGTGGCTGGCCGTGTAGCAGCGCTGGCGAGATATGGAGGCAGCACCCGGTTCGTCTTCAAGGGGAATTTCGGCGAAGTACGACCTACCCCCTCTGGTGTGAGCCCCTTTCCACAACCAAAGGACCGCCTTACCAAACTTGCAGCAGCGTAAACAAATGGACTGAAAGCTAGTGGGATTTGAAGTGCTTTTATCTTTAGCTCGTGCAGGTCAGCACACGCGCCGCACCGAGTATCTAGTGGCGACGCAAAAATGTCAGAGAAAAAAAATTGTGCATTAAGCTCTGGTTTAAATGGCTCGTCGTGCAAATCCGGAAGTATGGAGAGCTCCATCTGGTAGTCAATACTGATTCCGTTTTGGTGCACTTTTGTGACATTTGCCAAGGAGCTTGCATCTGGGACTCGCCAACCTCGTACTTCGCATGGAACAGTGCCCACGGAAGCCGAGAGTACACTTAGGACTCAGCGCAAAGACTTGTCCTGCCTCAAGCAGCCTTCGAGTCGTTGTTTTCTCCGCCACTGTGGACCACTCTGCTGAGCTTCTCCCCAACCCGGTAATTAAGAGGGTCCAGGTCAGGTGACACACTTGGATTTCCGCCTTCTTCAGGTACACAGCGCTCTTCGATTCCAAGAAGGCGAGAGTTTTCCCAACGTCCTTCGATTCCATGTGCGGCCCGCGATCCTGTAAGTACAAAGTTTCCAAGAGATACAAGCGGCGACATGAAGGCAGGATTTTCTCTCTGAGCTGCTTGATAAAAAAATCAGCGTTCACTCTCAGTTCAGGGTCCAGGAGAAATATCACTTTTCCACTCACGTACTTCCATATATCAACCATGCTCCTGCTGGTGAAGATGATGTCCTAGACCGTAGCGACGTTGTCGGAGCTGCTCGATGTTGGAGGTCTTCCAGATCGAGAGTACTGGTCTCCAGGTAGCTATCCATGGTGTCCACACTAGAAGTTTCGCAGCTGTTTGGAGGTGACATGAATTCCAAAGGTCTTCTCCAGTCAGGCTGCGACTGGAGATGACTTCATATTTTGGTGTACATGAAGGTGATGGTCTCCAAGTAGCTACCCGTTGGTGACTTCCATACTGAAGTTTACAGAAGGTGATGGGCGAGAGCCAGCTCCTGCTTATCGAGGAACATCTTGGGTATCTTCCGCCCTGGTACTCGTATCCACGTCTTCTCTCTGGGCTGCGTATTCTTTACTGATATGTGCCTCGGGCAAAGTGTCTTTTTTGCACCCCTCCCCTTGCACACATCCATGGAGATTCCTCAGCGATTTCTAGTAATGCCACTATCTTCTTGCTGCACTTATTGATCTTTCCCCCGAGTACATGGCGATCGTTCTTTCATAGTTCTGTTCTTTAAAATGTTGAGGGAGCTGATTCAGGTGATCGTGACGTCTCCATAAGGTGCTCTTCCAACCCTCTGTTGCTTTCTTCGACAAAAAGTCAAGATGACTGAACAGGAAGAAAAAACTGAAGAGGAAGAAAAGGACCAGAAGAAGGGTGTAAGTCGTTTTTCCTGCAAAAAGTGGCAGATGACTTATTAAGCACCATTTTCAGGCCACTTCACCGGCAAACAACAGCCCGTCGACAACGAGAGCGTCGAAAACGTTCGAAGGTGAGAGAAATTCGATTTAGTAGCGAGTCGTTCTCATCACACCCAGCAAACACACACTATCATTTATCACTTATCACACATTCATCACCATGCACAGCTCTTTACCAACTGTTTTCGACAATTCTTCAGGTGACACTATTATTTCTATCATTTTGCAGTTTTTTTTTGCTTCTCTTGCACATCCCCCAGAACCTTTTTCCTCTTCATTTTATTCGTTTGTGGCCAATAGGCGCGCGATGGCGGTACACATCGACTACTGTCTTAATTCGCTAACGAGTTTTGACCAGGAAGTAACTTGGCCTGGATCATCAAGAACGCTAGCATCAAATGTAGGGCGCCGTTCCCCTTGGTGGGGGCACTCAAGTGCTACTCAGCAAAGCTTGTATAGAAAACCTTGTGAA
>MU943528.1:0-17339 GCA_036418165.1 Cooperia oncophora | reverse complement strand
CATTAGCCGTAGGTGGTTTAATGGCAAGTGGCACGCTTCCCACATACGCGGTCCGGGGTAAGCACCCGGATCAGCTCCCGCTTAAGCCAAAGCCTTCCACTCTCCGAAGATGGTGAATCGGTACCAGATTCGTCCGAGAGGATAAAAGCCCTGACTTGTAAATTGCTCGGTCTCCACGTCATTGTGAGCCTCCACGTCACGATTCTGAATGGAAGTAAAATGGATGCCGCATTCCAAAAAAGGATTGATTAACGGCGAAGACTTTTAAATTCATCGATTTCACTGGGGGCTTTTTAGAAAGATAGTTAGTTTCCATTTCATGCTTCATAGGGATGGGAGACTAACAAGCCTAGTTATCCCTCCTCTGTGCTCAGCAGTAGTGAAGTATAGGGTATCAGGTTTCAACGTGTTGATTTTCACGATTTTTTCCACCTTTAGAGTTTAAATTGCATCCGTGCCTTTGAATAGATTTGCGGAGCGACCACTTTAGACAATGTTAGCTTTCGTTCGTTCGCATTTTCATGCATGATTGGATGTTGTTTGGGATTGGTGAGCGAAAAAAGATGGGAAAACGATGTCAAGCTACGCCCCAAACGTTGAGTGCTTATTTTAATTCTTTTTGTTTGTCACGTTCCTTCGTGGTCGTCTGGATTCTTGCTAACTCAACCTCATTTCCCTCTTTCTCCTCACACGTCCTAGTTCTGGATCTGCGGCTAAAACGGGCATGTGTACTTCTGGAAAGAAAAAACAAACATCCGCCCACAGTGGTGTCATGGATTGTCCCAGTACTTGTCTTCTCCCTAGGGCTAACTCTTCAAAAATTCTATCGAAGGTTGACATTCTTCTGAATTCTTCCTTAGAAAAATCCGAACCATTTCTGCTTGAGGGGCACCAAAAGGTATAAGCCTGTATAAGTCACCTTGTGAAGGCCTGTGAATTTCGTGTTACGAGAGTGACTCACGTGGAGCTTCTCAGGGGTTCACGGGTCTCAACGTAACGAGACCTGTTGAACAAGCAAAAGGAACTAATCGAAGTGCAAAATGCCCCTTCCAAGACGAACAGCCCCTAGAAATCCGCCACTGACGACGAATTGTTGATGGATTTTCACATACCTCCATATCCTTGGATAAAGTAGCCGTGGCATAGGTATTTTAGCATGAGACAACTGTCATATTGCGGACAAAGACATATTTACATGTGTGGCGGACTAAGACATATTTACATCTGCCTCAAAATGAAAACATCCCACGAAAAGCATACCCGCCGCCACGTTCAGTTCAAGTACGTAGCCACACCTACCGCATCTTGGGGAATTCCAGTGCATATAACTGCGATTGATGTACATATGTATGTTTCGCTCTTTTGTATTGTTTTTACTTTATTTTTGATTTTTTCACGTTACTGTTGTACTCTACAATCAATACTCACTTCTGGTAAAGCTCAACCCTCAAGGAAAGTGGATGAAGAGGAGTTCTGAGCTTAGGCACTTTTTTCAAATCTCAATATACTTTATAGGAAAAACAATTTCCGCGGTAAATATGGACTCTGGGCATTATTCTCATCTACGGAAGCTCTCCTCGAGCTGAGGAATAATTAAAACTTCAAATCCAGCAGGATGATGTCCTGGGGGGGGATGGAATGAGACTTCTATGATATGTAACATTCTGAATATGGAAGTCGGGTTATTGTTGAACTCACATTCCTTCTTGGACCCGGGTCATCTAAATGCTTCAAACCTTTTTGACATTCTCGATCTTTCGGAAAGCGGAAGTATTGGGTTGGCACATAAGTACTTTCGTTTTTTTTCAACCGGAAATTTCGTTCCAAAGATGAAATGTTTTGCTAGCAAGCTTGATATCATCTGATAGGAAACTTCACGTAGTTTTAGAATATCAAAACGGCTTCGGTTGAGGGAATAATTTTTGTGGATTTTTAGTCGTTGAAGTTGAAAGCGAAGTCGGCGAAAATTAGCACCTTCGACAACTGCCTCTATTTACGTATAGTCGAAGTGCTAAAATCGCTTAAGCTGCTCCATACATTTGGAAAAGGTCGAGCTAGAAGTTCCAGCAAGGGAATCTCACTAGGACGCTTTGGAACGAATTTCAAGAATTTTGAAGTTACCAACCTTCACCTCGATATTGGGCAGCTCACGTCTGTTCCACCTAAAATTTTATGCTAATATTTGAATGTTTCGCTGAATATGTCTTGCATGCTCTGATAGCAAATTTCGTGCTCTATAAGGTTTGCTATAGAAATCTGTTCTCCAGAGGTGTTTGCTTTCTGTTAAGTTCAGGTTATCATTACGGAACGCGAAGTCGTTGAGAACTAGGGTTCCCGTTCTCCACGAATTTTATGCTAACATTTGAATGTTTCGCTAATGTGTTCTATATGTTCTGATAGCCAATTTCGTGCTCTATAACACTGCGTTGCAGTTATTTTGAAAATCCGTTTGATGAACCTTGTTTTTCAGGTGGGATAATATGGAATGTCAGGTCGATAAGCATCAGCACTTCAGACATCTCCTCCTTTTCGCATTCAACAGAGGTATCAGAGCTGCTGATGCTGCTCGGGAAATTCGCTAAGAGCTGTCCTAACACTAATCTGTTACTCTAAGCCTTACTCAAACCATGCGATTTTACTAACTGAGCTGCTCTAGGAGCTTTGAAGCTTCAGTGGACAGCGGTTGAGAGAGGAAGTCGGGAACTCTAATTCTCATCGACCTCACGTTCCGTAAAGATAACCTGAACTTAACAGAAAGTAAACAGCTCCGGAAAACTGATTTTTATGTTATGTTATAGAGCACGAAATTGGCTATCAGAACATATAGAACACATTAGCGAAACATTCAAATGTTAGCATAAAATTCGTGGAGAACGGGAACCCTAGTTCTCAACGACTTCGCGTTCCGTAATGATAACTGAACTTAACAGAAAGCAAACACCTCTGGAGAACAGATTTCTATAGAGTTTATAGAGCACGAAATTTGCTATCAGAACATGCAAAACATATCAGCGAAACATTCAAATATTAGCATAAAATTTCAGGTGGAACAGACGTGAGCTGCCCAATATCGGCGAGGTGAAGGTTGGTAACTTCAAAATTCTTGGGGGGGGGGGGGGGGGGAAATTCGTTCCAAAGCGTCCTAGTGAGATTCCCTTGCTGGAACTTCTAGCTCGACCTTTTCCAAATGTATGGAGCAGCTTAAGCGATTTTAGCACTTCGACTATACGTAAATAGAGGCAGTTGTCGAAGGTGCTAATTTTCGCCGACTTCGCTTTCAACTTCAACGACTAAAAAATCCACAAAAATTATTCCCTCAACCGAAGCCGTTTTGATATTCTAAAACTACGTGAAGTTTCCTATCAGATGATATCAAGCTTGCTAGCAAAACATTTCATCTTTGGAACGAAATTTCCGGTTGAAAAAAAACGAAAGTACTTATGTGCCAACCCAATATATACGCTGCATTTAGCGCAGCCATGGAGTGAATTAGGATGAGCGAAATTGTGCTAATACCGAGGTCCTTTTTCAAGTTTCAGAGAAGCGACGTCTCATCTGGACTAAGCTACTTACGAGGGGTTTTCAATATATTCTCGGTATACGTATGAAGAAAAAAGATAGAAAATTCTGATAAAATTGGATTTTTCGATATTAGTCTCTCTAAGCTCAAAGCGCTGTGTTGTCGTTCGGGGGGGGGGCATTTTGCACTATCATTGCTTCCTCAGTTCCGGTTTACATGTCTCACTCTGGCGAAACCTGTGAACTCTTGTGAAGCTGGAACAAGGTCATGTCAACAAGGTCAAGCCATCATGTTAAAACCTTTCAACTCGAGAAGAGGCTGTCTAGATAGGCCGACACGTCGATGGGAAGTAGCGAAAGTGCAAAATGCCCCCCCCCCCCGTCGACAAACTGCGCCTCAATGCTTTCCCAAAAATTATTACTTCCTCTTGTGTCTTCAAGTGTTCGTTGTTTGCCGCCTTCAGCTCTTCATCGTCAGAAAATCGCTTTCCAATAAGAGCTTTTTTCAGGATGGAGAACAACTAGTTGTTACTAATCATCTTTTCAATTTTCTTTATTTTTCTTAATTTTTTTTAAAAACAGTAATCATTTTCCAAACAGTGTCGTATCAGTCATTCTGGTCTTCTTTCACCAAGATTAGAATAGCATTGATGATAACCAAATAAAATTTTGTATTTATACCCTCAGGGATTGTCGTTTACCTATTGAAATGATTTAAATTCCTTCGTCGCTGCTAAATTACCCCGCTACCGAGAATACTCTGACCGGCCCTCGTAAATAACGTTGGGGAATGTTTATACGCGGCTGATTCATGGTTGTGTTGTATTTCTCAATAATTAGAACTGAACTTCATAAGTTGACACATCTAGCAAATAAAAGACTAAAAAGGATGAGGAATCCGCCGTTGATCAATACCTTTGTGGGATGCGGCACGCATTCTACTTCCATTCAGAATCGTAGTGGCTTATTGAATGCGATGTGGCCTATAAAATTGCGGGGGCCAGCCGATGTACAAGTCAGTGTTTTATCCTCCCAGACGAATCTGGTACCAATTTACCGTCCCCGGAGGGTAGAAGGCTTGGTTGGCCTGGGCGGGAGTCGATCCAAGATTTGAATCTCGCGCGTGGTAAGCGTGCCACCTCACTACGCCACCTCCAGCTCACCTAACAAGCAAGTAAAATGAATGAATTTTGCGACCCGGGTTAAAAACTTTTCAGTAATCCGCATCATTCAACAGGTTCTTGTGGCACGGTTTCTCCAACATTTGAGCTATTTTCAAAAAGAGCAATCCAGGTATTCAAACCAGGCCGTTTAAACAGCTTATCGACTCGAAAACAGCAAAATTCTGTTCTAATGAAATCCGATGGCTTGGTTCGTTCGAGTTTTATTCAATTTCCATTTTTCAAGTTGAACGTTTTTAGAACAAACTCATTTCCTCGGTAAATTGGAGGCTCTGAATTTCATTTTCTTGCTTACAAACCTATTATTAGGAGTGGCGACGTGGCCGTTCATCTTACCCAGAAAGCCATGTACGAGGGCCGTTCATGGTATTCTCGGTATCGGGGTAATTTAGCAGTGACGAAGGAATTTGAATCATTTCAATAGGTAACGACACTCCCTGAGGGTATAAATACAAAATTTCATTTAGTTATCATCAATGCTATTCTAGTTATCCTTGGTGAAAGAAGACCAGAATGACTGATGCGACAATGTTGAGAAAATGATCACTGATTAAAAAAATGGAGAAAAATGAAAAGAAAATTTTCGAAGTCGTTTTGTTATGATAACTGCTGTTTTACGCCGCAGTTCGCGTTCCGAAAGTTATCACAAGAATGCTGAGTTATGGGCAAAAGTCGAACCCCAGGCGGGAGTCGAACCCGCACCTCACGCTTTCCGGGCGAGTGCGCTATCCGTTACGCCACCAGGGCCGCTTTTACCCTCTCAGCTTCAACGGCTTTTATGCCGTAGCCTTACAGCACTCACACGTTCGTAACAAAAACTTTAAAAACTTGTAAAGCCTTCGGCCTAGCGGTTCACTGCCGATATCTAACGATTACGGCTGACCGGCTCACCAAGTTAAACGTGTGAGTGCTGTAAGGCTACGGCATAAGCCGTTAAGCTGAGAGGGTAAAAGCGGCCCTGGTGGCGTAACGGATACTCGCCCGGAAAGCGTGAGGTGCGGGTTCGACTCCCGCCTGGGGCACGACTTTTGCCCATAACTCAGCATTCTTGTGATAAGAAAAAATTGAGAAAATGGTCAGCGCGATTACTGTCCTTACCATTACTACGGAACTGTCGGGCGGTTACCAGGCGGCTGCAATGTGACGTGCGACAGCGGCTGCGGCTCGTGACGGCGAATCAGCTGATTTCCATGGAATTCGGCTGCGAATTCCCACTTTTTCAACTCTTCGAGCTTCGAAAGTGGAAGGTGAACTATTTGAGCAATTTTGAGCAATTGTACTGACTCTGAATGAATCTGAAAGAATGCAAGCCATTTAAATAAATGCCTGAAATAAGGCAAAATACAAGGAAAAGAGCATATAATCGACATAAAAATGAAGGAAACTCAAAAAAAGGCGCGTAAAAATTACAAAAAATTGTTCACAATAGCTCACCTTCCACTGCAGAAGCTTGAAGAGCTGAAAAAGTAGGAATTTGCCGCCGAATTCCATTGAAATCTGCTGATTCACCGTCGCCGAGCCGCAGCCGCTGTCGCGTCACAGTGCAGCGCGCTGTGCCGCCCCGACAGTCCGTAATGATGAGGACTGTACTTCCTCTTCTTTTTCCCCAACCTAAGAAAAGATCCTCGTGGGAAGCGTTTTTCTGACGATGAAGAGCTCAATGCAGCAATTAAAGATATTTTGGGGACAAGGAGGAGAAATATTTTTCAGAGGGTGTTGTGAAAAGTGTAAAGTTTCCCGAGCAAACAAGTGTATTGAATGTATGGGGGGACTACATTGAAAAATAAATTTATTCAGAATTTTCCAGCGCCTTTCCCTTCATACCTGCCCAGTGAATACTTTCAACGGCCTCGTATTACCACAGACAGCATTTGGTGGCCTTCTCGTGGGAAGATGTCCACGGCTGCGTCGAAAATAATGTCACACAGCCGTGTGGCATTATTTTGGACGAGGCCGTTGCATATTTCGACAGAGGTTCTTCCAGCGAGTAATCAAGCTACAATTCCTGTCTCCATAAATCGATTGTTCCGGTTTCCGAGATTAGTATTGACGTTTACTTTCATCAACAACGCAGTAATCAAGCTCTCCTATCCGGAACCCATTGCACGAATCAAATCATAATGAGATATTATGACAAATATACGTCAGACATGTCAGAGAACGTGATTGATGGTCCACAAAAACAACAGAAAGTAGAATTGAAAGGGATCCATCATCTTTTTTTCACATTCCCAACGTTTTCAACGGTTAACCCACATGATCGTTGAAGAGCCCGCCGCTGGCTGGCGTTGCACATACGCCTGAGTAATTGTTGGCGCTTAAATGTCCCTCATATTGTCTTTCATTCGGACCACAGAACATTCGTTTTTTTCCATTCACCCATCACCACGTTATGAGCGTTTTTTCTGACGCTATTCGCCATTGTGGCCTCAAATTTTGTCCCCGGAACACATTTCTATTTCTTTATTCTTTTCATAGTTTTTCTTAAACTCCCAGAGCATAGAGGTTTTGATGCGAACAGAGCTTTGGCTGCCGGCCAAGACCAGGATTAACAAGGGAGCAGCCTTGGGATCTATTCTACGTGTGACGCAATGACTCTGACAACAATGAAAAGGCATTACTCTTTTCCGTTCACATTCGAGTAATTGAAAACATTTGTGTGCCAAGGCTTTGTAATCGTACAACTCTAACAATCAATTGTTTGGCTTGCAAGAGGCCGCCTTCTCCGTTGAGCGTTCTATAGATCCTCTAGCATTTCTATGTAGGTGCTTTTACTCGTGACTTCCTAAAATGAGTTGTTGTGGTTGCCGCTTCAGAATGTCGTCACTAACATGTAAATAAATGCCATAGTTGCTCAGCATCAATCGATTCCGACAAGATGCGCCACTCATTCGTATTTTATCCAGAATTGTAGTGCCTCAAATATTTGTTTGGACTTTTCGTTGTCTTATCGGCGTCATACCGATGTTTTCTTTTTGTAATCTCAAACAAATCCTGCTCTGATTGATTGTCTTAATGAAAAAGAAGGATGTCAGTTCCACCTGTGCTGAGCCCGTACCCTGTGGATCTCGCCCTTTTCTCCACCCGAAGTTTCATATATTTTATGGAATGAAGAGCTGCTTTTCCTGACTAGTCCCAACGGAGCCAAGGGCGGAGGCCAGCTTCGGGAGCAGGAGGGGGGAGGAGAAAGGGGTCTCTTTATATTGTCTCTAATTTCCATCAAAGTGTCGCGCCATCAGGTGTGCTGTGAAATCTTATGAAGCCATGGAGTGATACCAGTCAGGATACCGGCCAAATTTTGTAGAGACATTTTGTCACCTTACATGAGGGCGCGTTCATTCTTTGCGGCAGCGTCCACCAGCTACCACTGGCGTTCCAAGCGTCCGGTAGCATCAGCGACTAGGAAAGTATAGATATCGAGCTAGCGTCTGCCAGTGTCTCGAGCACTAGGAAAGTATAGATATCGATCTAGCGTCTGCCAGCATCTTCCTGCGTCTACCAGCGTCCGCTGGATTAGGCGTAGTGGATTGCGGCGTGTGCATCCGCACCGCACAACTGCTTGCTGACGCTGCCGGACGCTCGGAACTCTGGTGAACGCTTCTGTTCGCTGGTGGACGCTGTCGCAAAGTATGAACGTAGCCTGAAGCAGTAAATGGGCTATGGTTCTCATTTAACATTTGGTTCTCTAAACAACAGAATATAAACGGGTTAGATTGTCAGTGAGCCTCAGTACTGTGGTAGTGTCTGCGCTCTGAACCGATGACCAGGACATCGCTACGGATTCCTCCATCTACCTAGTGGGCAAATGATTTCCTCGTTCTGCTACAATGGAGGTCCCGATTTTTTTCTTAGAACTCTGACTCGAAACCTACCCACTCTATTTGTTTCTTCAATTGTTTTTCTCCCTCCATGCCTTGTTTCCTCATTTCGACTGTACCATTTGCTTCTTTTCCTAATTTTTTTATCGAGGTCTGTGGCGCATCTTCGGCCGTATTTGAATAAATAAATAAAGAGAAATATAATAACTAATTGTTAAAAACAAAGAATCAATAAAATGACAAGTAAATATAATAAAAAAATAAATATTAAATTTGTCGCGTGGCTATCTATCAATATGAACCAGATTATTTCAATGTCCAATCATTTGAAGGTAAAAAGACACAATTCGAACCTTTCACGGCTCCGAAAGTTCGAGCTTCAGATTAGAGTCATGATTGAGGCAAAAGTGTTTTGTCCATAATTCAGTGCTCTGTGATAAAAGGTCCAAAACATTTTGCCAGGCGATATGAAGCCCATTAAATTGGTCGTAACTGAATGTTTTACAAGAGGATTGTGACATTTCATATCAGCACCACCTATAAAGGAGCCATCAATACAAAATCGAGCACATTCTCACCCTCTAGATAATCTTCGTTTTACGAATTCCTTGAGCTAGTTTCTTGTCGCTTTGTGAAGATTATTTTATTATATTAGGGAATTTTCGAGCTTTTCTATGGAATATCTCGTTGTCGAAGATACTGTACCACTGTGATACAGAGAAAAATCACGTGCCTCATAGTGGGACCCACATCGAAATATTGATGGGTTACACTTTACTGGATACGTGGGAGAGGGGGGGGGGGGAAGAATTAAGAAGCGTTAAACTGCTAGATACGGGAACAGATCACGGTTGCCTAAAATTTCGGATAAATATTGAATCCGCTCCTCTCCCATCCCCAAACTTTCTCCTTCTGCTAACTTCTGTGAGTTAGGCGCAAACACTCCTACTCTTTTGTTACACTATAATATACTCGAAATCCCTGAGATCGGGTAGGCGTGGCCGCATGATTCAACTTAACTTGAAGGTGCCTATGCTTCTGGTGAGATATTTTCATCTTGACACAATTGTTTCATCCATATTGAGTGTCTCTGTTTCAACAAACAGGTATAGGCAGTTGTCCAGGAATGGAATATTGCCGAGAACGGCAACTTCCTGCCCATGTTCAAATGCCACGCCTCGTCTTCTCAGGGATAAGGAGGTTATGTCTTATCTCGAACGTGCTATCGGGAGTATACTGTAATAGTATTATTGTTAATTATAATATTAGAATACTGTATAGATTATTATTATATTTTATATATTTATTAACACTATAACATCTATATTATTATGTGATAGTGTTTTTTTGTGATTTTTATTGTGTTGGTTGTCTGGAGTTTTGTCGGTGCAGGTCACAATTATGGCTGTTATTATGCTTTGAAATGTAGACTGACAGATTAAGCCAACTCGCTTGATGCTGCTGCGCTTTCAGGGAATGGGTTTGAAAGCTGCGGAGGTTTGTCGAGGATTTCGTAAAGTTTATGGAGAAGGAACAGGAACAAAAATGGGAAAAAATGGAATAAATTTATGCTGTGTGGCAAATTCCTTCTCCATGAAGCCACGTGTTTTTCGACCAGCCTCCGCAGCTTTTATACCCAGTTTCTCCACTAATGTGGAAGCAAAAGGGTTTGTTTTGCTTCCTAAAGCATATAGTATTAATCAAGCTGTTATTGTATCAAGCGAATCGCCAAGAATCCAGGTTCTTTTTAGCTCGAAAACATGAAAAATAGGTAAAAAAAATGAACAAGATACGGTGCAAAATCTGCAAAACTTCCTGGACTACCCGTTAGCTCGATAACTATTAATCGCTACAGCTTTTGCAGCTGCTCACCACTGTTTCTGTGCATACAGGTCATTATCCACGCAACGATAAGGCGGTATGACGGGGGAGCGGACTGCAGAGGTGCCTTTTTGCCACGAATGGTGCCATTCGAGAGCCTGATGCGGCTTTGTAATTGATTCCGGCTCTGCGCTGCAAGGCCATGCGCCTCAGAGTACACTGGCTTATATGCAGGGATATGAATCCACTTTGGGCCAAATTGTTTGTAGTGGGGTGAAAGCAAGCTGCTGCTGTGCAGATACTCACTAGATAAAACGCTAGCAGTTCACATCCAAGAAGGAGGTCTCTGGAGTTGCCACACAGGGCAGACGGGAGAGGGTTCAATGCAGAACAGGCTGAGGAAAAATGGGACTTGGGGACGCCTTTACTATGCGCGACGTGAACGTTGATAGCACCGACGCCTGGGAGCGAATGAAGTGGTCACTTTTTGCTTCGGATGTAGGTTGTATTATTATATAGAAGTAAGGGAAATATGTTCACACCCTTGAAGGACCAATATACAGTCGTCACCCAGGCACTTGATTAGGCGGCCAAGGGTCGCGACGCGGCTGCGGCGTGTCACGAGCGCGGCGATCAGCTGTTTTTCCAGCCTATTTTAGCCATTTTCTCCCTAATTTACACTGTTTTGGCTGCTTTTCTCAAGATTAGTTGTTCCTTGTCTTCACAAGGTAAATTATGATTGAGATTCCTCTGATTTTCGCGTATAATTAGGAGTTGAGCAATTGAACAAGGGTCGACAATTGAGCCAATGACCTGAAAAAATCGCAAAACACCTGTTGTGAAAACAAAGAAGAGTCCATGTTCTAACAAACTTCATGAAGGCGAAAAAAACAACGTACCTCGAAAAAAAATAGAAAATACTGAAAATTAGGAGAAAATGGCCAAATAGGCGAAAACAGCTGATCGTGACGCGCCGCAGCCGCATCGCAACCCTCGGCCGCCTAATCAAGTGCCCGGATGACGACTGAGGTTTTCATACTGCGAAGGGAGGGCTCCTTAATATCTAAACGGAAGTTCTACTTTGAAGTGTCATGTTTTATGGTATTTTAATGTTTAATGCTTCTGAACGAGAGAAAATGTGTTGACTCTGGAAAATAGCGAGTAAGTTCTTCGTCCTTATGTTACTTTATAGGTATCCTCCAGCAGACACAACAAACACACTCAGGCGGAACGAATTAACGAATCTCCAAAAATACAGTATATTATGGGTGCTTTGGTCCTGCTTCATCAGTGGGATCACGAAGAAGGAGGATACGTCCCGTATGTCGGAAGCACCTCTCATGTGAGGCGCTCGCCTGAATCCCCTGGACTTTTGGAATCATGTTCGGCTTACATTTTCAGCTCTGGAGCCAGCATTTTGGAAGTCCACTCTTCTTTCAGAGAAACGCTCCTCTCCAACACCTACCTACCAATTCCCCACATTTTCCAGTTTTTCGCCCACAGATTTTTGTAGGCGCTGGGGGTTATGAAGCGCGAGAGATTTCATGGGATTTTCCCCATTTTCCTAGGAATCCTACTACTTTTTCCAAGAAATTTCCTGTAAATTTTACTACTATTCCCCAATTTTGTTTGTGTCGACGAGGATCGGGTGGGGTTGGGGGTATAAGTATACATGAAACAGGAAAATCGAAAAAGATACGAAAAGTCAACAACCGGGAAAAATTCCTTCCTAAGTGGCAAATTCCTCTCAGAGCCACAACGACTCTGCTCCCAGACAAAGATTACCCAGCATGTGTTTACACAAACGGTGCTCCGCCGTCGGGCAGTTCTATCTCAGATTAGATGCTTTTTGTCCGTAACTCGTAACGGTAGCCGAAATGGCGAATTCCTAGTAAAGGCTAGTGCTGTGTTTTAATGCACGCTTGATTGTCATCGAATAGTCTGGGTCGAGTGTCAGGACCATGGGATGCCCAAGCGGGCGCTATTTTTTGCTTAAATCGATCGCAAACAAATCACTGTTGCTGAAAACAAGGGAGCTGGACGTCTATGCCATCTTTCCTACAAGCCCCGTCTCCTGCGGCTAACTGACATGATATGCACCATGTGCTCCTCTCTGGCATGCTACCGCTTCTACCATAATGTGCATATATGCGATTTAATACGGTAGAGACTTTTTGCGTAACTTCATACTATTATGTCACGTGATATATACTGCTCCAGCACTTTCACCTGTCAATTGTCAAATAAGTGCGTGCCGTATCTGGTTTGCCTGCGATTCACTCAATTTCCTCATTTCACTGATGAGTTTTGGGAGTTGGCGTAATGAAAAACTTTTCTAATGAGGAGCCTGTGCAAACTATATTTTCCTTCTGTAATATGTCCCTTTTTCCATCCATCTTCTTTTGCCGTTTTTCCTCCTATTTTTTCATTCCCATCTTTAGCTTTAATGTTTCCGCAAGGTTTCTATGACACAGTAGCCCAAAATCATCGAGACAAATGAACTAACAAAAGTGTGTATTCATTAGAACAGGAAGTTTGATTCCTTATGAATCACCTTATGAATCTTAGCGCTCCGCTTGGTCTGCTTTTGTAATTTCAACTATTCTAAGAATTGCTTGCCAATCTCGATTCCTCCGCGACGATTCAAACTAATATATGGATTTTTGATGACATTTCCATTATTGGTTTGTGGAATGCTCAGCTTCATGACAAACCTTATTTCTCATTACCGTATTTCTGACTAGAAGGGCTTGACTAAGGTCCTGCACCGAAATATAGTTCAGAAATAGGGCGCTTGGCGACGACGGCATTTTCGCCTACTCCAGAAAAGTGCTTTCTAGAGCGAGGAGGCTCCTACACCAGAGTAGTCCCATGGGAGCTAGAACTCCGTGCAGAAGCCATTAACGCTTTGTTGATTTTTATTACTTTCAGCATAAACCAGAAATCATCATGAAGTTTTCCACCTGGTGCAGGTGGGACTTGGGAGCAAACTGGAAAAACAACCTTTTTTTAGAACCTATAAACGGGATCGATCCACTGTTACTTCAGAGAAGATTGAATGCAGGGCATCCCTCAGGATGACGGAAATTTCTCAAGATAAAACCCCATAACCGGCTGAAGAGAGGAGGGGGGGTGGGAAAACCCGAGCAGAGGAGGAGTGCAGTGCCTCGGCTGAATGAGAGATCATAACAGCGCACGGGCCGTGTCAATTCTATGCGCTCATTTGCTTCGTTCAATCATTCTGCAGGAAGAAACGGAACAAGTGAGGAGAAGAAGCAGAAGTGTAAGGAAGAAATGGAGCAATTGTGAATCTTGGCAGAAAAATACTTCAGTAGAGGCCCACTCATACCCTTATGTTCCTTTTCCTTTCTTACACTTTTGCCTGTTCTCTTCACGTTTCCGGACCTAAACTCTTGAGCCTCTCCAACTGCTCGCTTCGAATTTTTTTTTCGGTAAAATGGGCATTTGAAGAGTTGCATGATTGTGAGCCAGAGGATGAGGGGCTTACCTAAAAAAATAGTGAGTTAGTTGAGATTTGAATAACTGTGGAATATTGAGTAGATAGAAAATGGGAAGTTTACCTTGCCTCAATTTCCTAAGTGGAGGTCAAGGAGATGAGAAGAAGTGCGAGCCGACTTCTTCGTGAGCACGAGCTTCCGTCGCATTAGAGTGGCATTTTCTGGGGTATAAGTCGCATTTGTACACTTCTTATCCCTGTGACGGAGTAGGCGTGACCTTCGAACATGGCACAGAATGGGTTACTCGTGGAATGTTTCAGTTTCAGACAGTTGTCTTCTTATTATGTGTTGCACACAGACACTACCACCATTGTGTAAAAATCATAGTGTCTCACCAAACACAGCCTCTGTCACGTTTAATTATCCTCGCAATAACGCGCGCCGAATAAAAAAAAACTTAGAAGTGAAAATAATGAATTTTAATATCCCTTTTACAGTGTTTTTTCGGTGAAGTTCTTGACGTAGTCAAGAATCGCCTGCGGCTCTAATAAGCAGCGAAGCTCATAGCGGTGACATTAACAGAGTTTTCAATTAAAATTCAGCTAACGAATCCTATTTCAATTATCCGTTACTACCTACCAAAAAGTCTCCTACTTAGCCTAGTAGCTTTTGCTTTGCATGCCCTAAAGTACGCTCTTTTTAAGTGCTGTTATTTATTTCCCATTGTATTAGGTTGGCGGGAAAGTTCTGTCACTTTTTTCAAATTGGGCTTTCTTTTTATAGAGAGGCGTGTAAGATCAAAATTGTACAGCTGCTACTGCGGGGTCCTTGCCTGTTTTTGAGCACCTCATGGGTGCCATCGCTTCAAAATGCAGGGAGGCGCGATACAAAGTTGGACATCATCTCAATCTTGGCTTGAACTCAGACTTTTCAAGGTTTCCTCGTCCAGTAATGATTGATTACGGGAGGCAACTCGCAGTTAGAAGGGCAATGTCTGTGCTACACCACTGCAAGGGGAGAGCCATCCAGCTCTATTGCATGAGGAACGGCTAGAACTTTTTTGGAAGTGCGCTGCACTATCAGAAGCATTTGGAGGGGTCGGTGGCGATGGTAGCGATAACATTCTTATTTCAGAGAGAAGAAGAAGAAGCAGGAATCAAGCGAGTGGTACTAATAGAAAGACCACTCTTTGAAGTATAAGTCCTCCCATTACCGTTCACCCCTCTTCAGTGGGCAGAATATTTTAGGTGTTCGAAAAGTGACAGAACTTTCGCCAAGGCTAATATAAACGCTTTATTATCAAAACAAGCGAAGCTGGGTCAAAATCAATTGAATTATTTTTATGGTTTCAATGTTCTCTCCAAGATTAATGGCACATTCAACATAGTACAGTCCTCATCATTGCGGACCGGTGGGGTGTGGCAGTGCGGCTGCGTTTGTGCGGTTCGGCAAAATCGTTCTGCACCAGTTTTTGAAGCGGGCAAGTGCATTACTGTATTATTCCTTCGTATTACTCGTTTTCTACCACTTTTTGTCGCATACGCGTTGCAACAAAAAAGGCTGAGAACGGCTTCAACAGTGTGCGCACTCCTTCTGGCTGACACGCCCCACCGGTCCGCAATGATGAGGACTGTACATGTGACAGTCGGGTCAGACCACGTCGCACAGTGGGAATGCCCACAGAGAGAGTTGTATCTGCTGACAAAAAATGTTTTGGTTGCCTCACTTTTAACGATCCAACTTGTTTCACATATACCTCCCTACACTCTTCCCATCCCCTTTCCCTCTCCCACCCGCAGATAATCGGGCGAAACTAAGAGTTTTAAAGAACATTCCTCGTTAACCAGTGCGTAAAACGTGGAAGTTTGTTAATAATCATAGCGTAGTGGCGAGAGATCGTATCGGAGAGGAAGCTCCGGGTGGGAGGTGGGGGTCGTATTAGGTTGTTCGGAAAGAAATGCGCGTTCAATTTGTTTATTTATTTCTATCCTACTATAGGAGATTTTTGAAACAGTTTTGTCTATTAGGAAGAGATTTTTATTGTGCTTCTTTTGATATATTTTTGTCTATGTCTACTTTGTTTTTTTTAAGAGAAAGAAGTTACATCTTCTCTCTTGCTACTGCGTCGTCAAGGTGTCGAAACGACGTCGACAAAATTCCTCCACGACAACGCTCGTCCACATGTCGCGAAAATCACTTTGGAAAAAATTGAGGAATTGGGCTGGGAAGTCCTGCCTCATCCGGCCAAACAGCCTCAGACCTGGCACCATCCGATTACCATCTGTTCCGGTCGATGCAGCACTCCCTGGCCGAGAGAAAGTTCACAAACCGCGAAGAAGTCCAACTCTGGGTGTCCAACTACTTTGAGTCGCAGCGGCCGAGTTCTTCGAAAGAGGAAAATCCATTCTTTGCATAAACGTGGCAACGATGTCATTGATACGTAATGAGATTCTTTTTTTGAACTGATCTTGTTTAAGTTTCGTTTATAATGAAAAAAGTTTGAAACTGCAAAACGCTGCATTTCTTTCCGAAAACCTAATATATTCCGTAATCCCGCCCATCCCCTAACGCGCTGCGATATGCCTGTCACTGTCGTTTCATACTGGTAGACATTTCCTTCCCATAGTGTGATGAGCGCTCAATATGTATTCAATAGAACTTCAAATTGCAAATGAGGTCTTCTGTCACTCTTTCCTCTCTTAGATCCCCATTTTCTTGATGCTGATTCCAAACTTCTATTATCCATTCTTGCATCAGTTCTCAGGTCACACAACCTTTACTGCATCTTTTCATCATCTCCTGGAAGCTGTCCTCACAGAAACAAATTTTTTATGATGTAAATCCTGGTTCCAACCGAGTGGACTTGGATGACAGCTGGGTTACCTCTAAAATTTTGACCAGATTGTGTCAGTAGATCGCGTATTCTCCAAGTACACTCTATATCCCTGGAGTGGCTGCGTACCTCATGCGAACAACAGCGCAAAATGGGTTCTTTCTTTTTTTGGGTGAAATGAGAACCTCGAGGGGGCGGTGAGTCCGTTCCTCCTCGAAGTGCCTCTGGGAACTGCCAACGTAAGGTTGGTGCTGGTGCTAAATGCCGACGCCAGCGGCAGACCTGAGCGGTAGGTCGGCTGATAATGCTTGAATGGCAGCTATGGAGCGAGCTGTCATCCCAGTGAACAATTGCGCAGAATGAGTTGTTCGTATGATATTTCCATTAAGGACGAATGCCACCCTGCGCTGTGCTGTCAAAGTCATGATTACTATTGCTCAAGAACAACAATATCTCACCAGAAGCGCAGCTGCCTTCACGTTCAAATGAAGTACGCAGCCACGCCTACCGCGTCTCAAGACTTTGGAGTGTTCTTCATGCTGATTTCGAGACTGCTCGCTAACTCAGAGACTCATGCTGACTATCCTGCCCTTATATAAGTGTTGCCTGTTTGATTTATTTATTCAGTTCGTTTAATTAACGAACTGAATAAATAAATCAAACAGGCAACACTTATATGCTTTACTCACTTTATATACTTTATGCACTT
>MU943524.1:0-18531 GCA_036418165.1 Cooperia oncophora | reverse complement strand
TTCGCCACCAACAGTTCCTACGCACGCGGTCGCTGCTGCAGCCGCGTCTGCGGCCCTTCGACGACCGCCCTAATCAACTGCTCGGATGATGACTGTAGGTCGCCGAGGTGAGAAGCGACGATTTGGTTCGATTTTTGCATACTTTTTGCTCGATAAGTGTGCATCCTGTTCATTTGAAGACAATGATTTGTTGTGAGATTTAGTGCATTCAAAAATCTTGGTGAAGTCGTTCTATAATACCCATGGTGTCTTTTTACACAGAAAAAGATGCAAACCTAAGGTTAAGGTCATGCTTATGAATATGTAGTCCCTTTTTCAGATGTGGGACGTCCATCGTTTCCGCTGCGAACCTCGACGCTTCTGCGCAGTAAATGCCAGCCCATCAAAATTCTATGTTTTACAAAACATGTTTTTGTTTCGAGGCATTACCAGTTACCAATTAGGCACCTATTAGTTTGCACCTTTCATCTTCCAGTTCACATCCTGTGACACAAAAGAGAAAGATAAAAGCATGAAGTACAGGGATGAAAGATGAAGGAGCGAAAGAGTGCTTCTAACAAACTGCGATACTGTTGTACTGATTAGAAGCTGGCAAAATGCCAGGTCAGGACTCACCGCCGCGCGCCGCGCGCGGTGACCTAGTTTTCAGAGCAGGGCACGCCATCGCGTTGTGATCATTTTCTGAAAATTACGACCCCCCTAATTCCATACTAAAATACGACCCCCTTTTTGGGAGTTGGTACGACCCCCCCCTCCCAGCTGTCTGCGGGCGGGGGGCGGAGGCACGTCAGAAAAAGATTAAAGTATCATTTTCCAATGTGTCGGAAATCAGTAGTTGCGTTCGTGAACTGACCAAAATGTTCACGTACCTCCCTCCTCGGCGGTCACACAGTACGAAACCCCCCCTTAGTGATGATCACAACGATGGCGTACCCTGTTTCAGAGTGACAAATGTTTCCAACGGAAAAAACAGTGAAACCAAAGGAAAATTTCGCAAAAATAAATTCAGAACCAGTTTCAGAAAAGGCAAATGGCAGAAGTAACTACAAAGAAGAGTCAGTTATCATTAATCTATCTAACGTCATCGTATTTTTTACTTCTTTTCACTACGGCAACCCACCTCTGAGCGAATTTGAAAGACCGACAATTGCAGTCGATGAAATCACTTCGCCACAAGGCGATATCGCCTCGCAGGTGTATTCACCAAGAGTATGTCGGGTTACACATGGCACGAAGAGCTCTGAAAATGGAAGCGATGATGCGGATTAATACAGGAAACAGTGGATAGGATATCTTACTCGTCTCGATCATTCCACTGGCGATACGAGTCGTGTGCACTGCAGTTTCCACTGATGGTGCTGAATATGCGGCAACTACGTGTCCTCTGTGGAACCACTTGACGGCGGCCTGAGATTGATAAACGCTGAATTTGAAACTTTCAAGCGAACATGAGGAAAACCAGGGAAAATTCCAGAGGAAGCTCATAATCGGAGAAAAACCAAAAGCCTATCAACAATCGGCAAGTCCCTGGGGGTTCGGAGAATGAACAAGTAGAGCGCCCATAGAAGTGGTTCCCTGAGGTGATTTGGTATGCATAACCTCGAGAAATCAGAGGAAATACGTTCAAAACAGACGAAACTAAGGTGATCGGGGCATTTTCGAGGAGTACCGCATTTCTCTGAAGCGTGATCTAATGAATGGGAAGGTGTGGGTCTCTAGTTCTAGTGCGGTCTCTGTTGAAGTGCAATCTAGGTACTATTTCCTAGAGCGGACTTGACTTAGTACTGCACTGCCGCGTTGAATCAATTTAGCTTTGGTGCGAATGTCGCGCACACATCTCGTATCTTTTGAAACATGGAATTAACGATTGCGGTTGATATGTTCGCAATCACTCAGCACGGTTTCGAGTACGACTGGATGAGCCCATCTGTGACTTTTTCACCACTAGCTGTTTTCCTCCTAGCTCGATCACTAACCGTTCACCATTGGTAAAGCAAGGCAGCCGGCTACGGGCCTCATCCCGCCCTTCCTGACACCGCCCCCACTGATTGCAAATATATCAACTATATACGCGCTCTGGAGACTCAGTTCGGCTGAATCGTTTACATCGTTTGCAGGTTTGTAGGAAATGACGGGAAGAGAAACCGTAAACTCGCAAGAGATGACTTTTCTCTAACCAACCTGAGGTGCGCCGAAGACGCTACAGAACAGCGTGACCGATTCTCCGTATTGAACTTCGACGTCTTGAAGGGGTTGTTCAAAATACAATTGTGGAGGTTCCACCAGCAAGGTGCACGTGCTCAGGTGAGTTTCGATCTGAAATCATAAAATTTCATGTTACCGCTCGTTTTCTGAATGCATCTACTGCTAGGAAGGATCCTTCATTTCCATAGCAAACCAGAACTGTCTAGTCTATCAATGCGTAGAGATTCTTCATGCGACTTCTCTCAGCCAAAGAAGTGAAATTCTTGACAATCTAGGATTCTAGAACATTTTCAACGACGCAGCTTTTTGGGGAAAGGGCATGCGGCGACGCAACAGAAGTTGTTCCTCTGCGCCACAAGCACATGCTCTAGACTGCGTTCAGACTTCGCATCAATAACGCACTGACGCGCTACCGTTGCAGTTGCGCTCGGATGCTACTAGTTGGTAAACTGCTTCAACCTCATCCTTTATTTTGACGCTGCCCTACAATAGGCAAGTGTACGGGGTGGCGAAAAAATGCGTGCGCGTGACATTTGACTCGGTTTTTTATTACAGTGTGAAACATTTACGCATGCTTTTCTTTCCTAAATATCCAACTGTTTGCTTATTATTGGTTTTCAGAAAAAATCGGCACTATTTACCCTTTACAGTCACCGGAAGCGAGCCATTTTTGACCGACTTTTTTTCAGAGGACAGATTTGGCTCGAATGTTGTCTCCTGCGTAGTTTGTACTCTTGAATTCGAATATCACATCATTCGCTTGCCTCGAAATCTCCTGGCGCCCGCGATCCGTGGTATTTTAGCGCCGACGCCTGTGGGGCTAGGGTCAGGAGGTTTCGTGCCAAACGGATGTAATATTCGTGTTCAGGAGGTCAAACTACCCCTGGGAACAAGTTTTCAGCGAATTTGGTGATTTTTGTATTTTGGCGCCGGCGCCTGTGGCGCGATCGCCAGGAGGTTTTGTGCCGAGCGGATGTGATATCCATATCCAGGTCGAAACCGCAGGAGGCAAATTTTTAGCCAATTCCGTTCACGGAGAAGAAAGTCGGTCAAAAACTACCCAGATTTCGGATGATTGGGGCAGTAAAGGGTGCAGTGCTAAAAAACTTGTTTCCCAAGCTATGGCGAAGATCTGTCCAGGTCGTGACACGATCGCACGCTCAGCCGAGAATGGGATGAAGAACTCGGCATTCTCTTCGAGGCTCGGAATTCCTCTAGGAACCGTCTAGAAGACTTTAAAGCAGTGGAAAGTGGAAGAGCACGTTCACTTGAAACACATATGTGGACGAAAACGGACTGTCAACAACCTACAGATTTGTGGGAATATTAACAGAACGATTAACTCAAAAATGTGAAAAAGGCGAACAAGATGGCCAAACAGCCCAATATCTTTCGCAAGGCTGTTCATATGATAGTACAGTGTGAGCCTACACTTCAGGTTTATCGTATGTTCAGCAGACAATTCTTATGGATTATGCAAAGCAAAATAGGAAGGAAAAATGCAAGAATTTTCGAAATTTTCCAAGGTGCGCGAAATGACGAGGTCCTCTGGTCTGACGAGGATTTTTCACCGTCGAAGTGGCTAAATGCTTTCATAATCACCACCAAATCACCAGCAACTTCTTAGCATAGCTCTCAAGAACACAGCAAGTGAAAAATTACCATTGCGGTGCCTCGAGTGAGATCCCTTCGATTTTTCTCAATGAAAACGTGGAAATCAAGCAAGAACATCCTAATTTTATCTTTAAGCAAGACTAGGCTCCAGCCCATGGAGCTAATACAACAATCCACTTCCTTAGATCCAAATCTGTTCTTCTTTGAAGAAGGATTTGTGGCCTGTAAACAGCCCGAACCTGAGTCTGTTAGACTTTTTCGTTCGGGCATACGGAACTGCAACTCAGGGCTCAAAATGTAAAAAAATCGGCGACTCGAAGATGATTGATCCAATTTTGGAACGATTTAGACGTTAACTACACTTCCTATCCCTAGACGGAGTAGGCGTGGCTTTTGAGCATGGCATAGGACGGGTTTCTCGTGGGATACTTCAATTTGAAACAACTGCTATCTTGTTCTGTGTTAGATGTAGACATGATTACGACTGCTCCAAAATGGCAATATCTCACGAAAACCTGGGCCGCCGCCATTTTAAAATCAAGTACGCAGCCACGCCTACCCGATCTCAGGGATTTCGAGTATATTACCGGCGGCGCACCACGGATCCCATGGACAGACGAATTAACTCCTGTAACAAAAGCGGATGCCGCCACTTCGAACATACCTTGTGATTATAAAATGTTGAGCCTGTTGTTATAGAAAGAAACCTTTCTGAATGCTTGTTGGCTAAGAGTGAAAATTGAACGCTTTTTGTGGCGCACGTTTTTTCGCAACCCTGTACATTGCCATTTGCATACAACATGCAAAAATAGATAGTGTGCAGCGCGTACGAAGTGTATTTGGATGTCGTATGACTGAGAACCATGAGATCATGCGGACAAGTGGGACATTAATGAAGGAAAAAGCAACCTAAATGTCGAACGTATCCTCAGTTGAAAGCCTTCTGTCTCTAACGAAGAAGGTCGTTCAGGGCGTGCCCCGCTTTTTCAAAATGGTTTTTTGCATTTTGTAGGGACTTGAACATAGACCACAGAAGTGGGGTTCATTTTCGCTGAGCGGCCCCAGGAACGCCAAAAAAGGAGTGAAAAGTACGTTTTGTATCCTCATACACGCAGGAATTTTTAGCGCATACATATACTAAATTGCGTCCGCTGCCAAAAAACAATGTGTAAAAATCGTAATAGACCATCGATATCCCCACGACTTCTCGTAGTGAAAATTTTTCATTTTTAGGATTGTAGATAGACCGTTTGGTCGCCAGTGCGTGACTGGAGTCCCACATCTTCGTAAAGATGATGACGTGACGATGACGTAGTAGGCCACGGGCAGGACAGCCGTGTCGCAAGAGCGCGCCCAAGGTCCTCTCATGCTTGGCATCAGTGAGAGTGGTCGGCCATTCGTAAAAAAGCACCTTGGGCCTTTGCCGATTCCTGCCGCCTGCTCGCTCAATAAAGATGCCAACCTCCCCTAGCGGAACAGAAATTGCACTCATTCAAAAATACTCAACTTTTTTTTGAAGTCGACCTAGACGAATACTTCCATTTCCTTCCTCTTTGCATGAATTTCATCGATATTGTTAGTTTTATGTTTGTATATTTTATAAAATAGGGGCGTCCCTGTGCGTCTACACTGTAGACTTCTATAGAAAGACTGTCGGGCACAACCCAACGCACACACCCAAAAAAGTCGAAAAAAATTTTTTGGCCGAAAGATTGTTTACAGGGGTAATCGATGGCCCCGATCACGATTTTGACACTTATTTTCGGCGCCGACGTAATTTGGCGCCTGGGTAGCGCTACACGTCCCTTATATGTATGTATTTAACGCATTCATTTGAAGAAACATGTGGCTCCATATTAGCGATAAATGGCACCATAGCTATAAGTGAGTTCCATATTCGTGATTCGGGCATTGTCTGACCTATAAAGATCAACTTTCAACTACTGTCTCGCTTAATGGTGTGTAAAACCTGAAATAATTGAATAGCACCGATTCATGGAGCGTATCCCATTTAAAATGTGCCCATAAATGGCAGTTATCGAACGCATACTCACGCACAGACATATTTGAACGCGAAAACAGCAAAACATAAAAAATGCAAAAACTCGCACGCCGAGGGGAGTCGAACCATTAACGACCTCCCACGGGAGCGTTCGGACCGGCACCTTCGTTTTTCCAATAAGTGTGAGTAAATTGCTGTTGATGCCAACTTCGGTGAATGACAAACGTCGTAGCGTTTACTGTTGACAGTACTAGTGGATCCGGCTTGTCGAGGAACAGTAGTCAGTTACGGTTTCGTTCGCTGGGCAGAGCAGTTTAGAAGCCGCAGTGCGGAAATTCATATTAGGTTGGTCGAAAAGTCCTGCGACACTTTTGTTTGAACTATTCTAGAAAAAGACCAAAAATCATTTTGAATGTTTTTATCTCTGATTAGTGGAGACTGTCTCCTGAGGTTTCTGAAAATGGGTATATCATGGCTCCGTGGAAGTTTTCAAAGCTTAAAAATACCTCAGAGATCGAGGTACTTCTCGACCTATCCCATATTATGAGTTCCTGTAGGGCAACTCCGCCATAGTCGAGGAAGCTAACACTTACGTTGTCTTGAGGAAGGATATCGCTTGCCATAGCAGAGAGTTCCTTTTGCATCAGCGCTTCCAGGCTGGACTTATTCAACTCGGAAGTAGGCAATGTATAGGTCGGCCACCAGCACAGAATGACGGCCCTTTACTCAAGCTTCTTGAGGCGCAGCCGAACGTAACCACCAGTAAGTTGGCAACCTCTCTAGGCTCCACCTAACTGACAACTGCCATGCTTCTCCGCAGTCTCGGTTATCGGAAAAATTTTTTATGAAGGATGCCTCATGAGTTGAACCCCTCTGACAAGTCATACCGAATGACCGTGACTGAGTTTTTTTTTCCTTGTACACACTGGAGGAACATTTGTGAGATCTTGTGGTTGGTAGAGAGTGGTGGGGTCCTTGCGTACATCTTGCACATGTTCCTCGCAGGATCTCTCAAACAGAAAAGTAGATTGCACAGCCAAAAGCAGATGTGCATGGGATAAAGATTTCAGTAGGTTATTGGTGGGACTTCAAAGCGGTATCTCTGGATACTAGCATAACGGTAAGGACTACAGTCCACTCTAACCAACCTCACAACATGGATGACGTCACGCTTGAATTCTTCAAAAATACTCAATTTTTCTCTACCGCTCGGCAATGCGAAGACCGCATGTTAGGATCAGGCCACACCAAAAGATCGTGGATCTTGATCTGAGAATGCGACCATACCCAGCTTATTCATCAAAGTTAGCAGTCTCTAACTACTACCTTTTTTGATCCCTACCGCATCCTTAAGAAGGCAAAAATTCCGAAAATCGACGTCTACTCAAAAATGAGGTCCACCTCTTCTTCTTATCATAGTTGCCGTAGTTCTATAAGAATGGAAATGAGAAGCTGTGCAAAAGAAGGGCACTAGTCCTAGTCCTTAGTGGTGATTACCTTGTAGATTGGAGATGTCTTTTAGTGACTGAAAATTTAGTCCGAAAAATTGGTCAAAGTGTCGCAGGACTTTTCGACCAACCTAATAGAATAATATCGATGATCATCCAGCCCACGTAACTCCTGATGGCACAACTAGGGCGGCTTCTTATCTGCTTTCATACAGAATTGATGGTTGTGAGTTTCTACTCGGACTTCAAGAGTACCCATATGTCATCTAGGGCGACAGTGCTTCCTCACAGTCGTGAATGACGTTTCAGGCTATGGGCATCGCTGCTACAGGCATAGAATCGGTACTGCGTTCGTGCTTCTACAAGAAAATTAGGTACCCATACGCACACCCTCTTGACCATCCTCAATTTATCGGACATAACTCGGGCAGCAGTTGCAGCAGGATGTCAGTCTCGCGGGGAAGCTCGACAAGGGTCCAGGCTCTGTGATCAGATATTCAGTGCCTGACTTTATTCGCTTTTCTTGTGCAGGATGAACATCATGAGGCCGTCTTCCGCCACAATAATGTGGTACCTGAGTGGCACTGTGACGAGCAATGGTGGCCTTCTTGTACAGGTAAGCACCATCCATTCGCTCATCCTTCTCTGGACTTCTGAACCGCATCTTCTACATTCCATTTGGAGAACACTATTGTGTGCAACTATTGGTTCGGCCCAGGACAAATTTGACTGCGCTTTCTCCTCTTATGACGCCCTATTCCATGACCCTCCGCTGATGTTGACTTTTTCGAGTGTCTTTTCAATTTTTCTAGAATTTATTCTGTGGCCAGGCTGGAAAAAAACCTCACCGTACGGAGTTAATGGTACGAGCATTCAAACTATGGGAGCCCACAGCCATACCCCCTTTGCTTTCCTGGCACTCTTCTATATGTCTCCACGATGAAATTTTGAATGGGATGAATTAATGCTACATTGTCCCTCGTCGGATGGCCAAAACGGAACCATCGCTTTCGAATTTTCTGTAGCTACTCCAGCTGCATCGGAAGAAATGAGCATCATGCAAACTCCTATGTATTTTCTCCTTCGCATTAATCTCTCATCGTCACGCGAACATACAAAATTTAATGTATGTACATATTCATGGCCAGTTAAATATTAATGAGCGATATTATAATGAAGATTGAGTACTCGGGCTATTGGGAGTGGTGATTACTGCTTTTACTGCTTTCACCTGCTTCATTTTGAGGACGCATTTTGCACCGCTCGATCCACTGTACAGTTCAGTGGCGTAAATAAGATCTGACTAGTAAGAGGAAATAAAAGGAGAACGTTGTTTAACACATAAAACTCACCGAAAACCCTTGCGTCAAGCCCACGATGGCTGTTACTATCAGCCACAACATCCTGCAATTAAGGCGAATCATACGGTGAAAGAGATAAGGACAATAGCTCGACGAAAGGGTGGCGGTATTTGATACCAAGCCGAAATCCAGAGTCGGGGGTAAAGGGTGCTCCAAAACAGACGGACGTGAGTCCGCCTCCACTACGGGTGATCGGTTGTGATCAGTCAAGGCTGAGGAAAGAAACCGTGGACTGAACACTTCCACGGTGTGAGCTCATAGTCCCCCTTGGCGAAGCGCTCGGACTGTTACCGAACGATATCAGCTGTAGGAAAAAGTGGAAGATTCGAGAATTTCGAGCAGAGCAACGAAAAGGAAACTGAGAGGCACAGACATCAGACGCCTGAGTTTGAACAGGAGGTACGTTTGCTGATAGTCTCCAACTTCTCTCTTCGTAGAACCTCGGCATCGTTGTTATTGTGTGTTCAATTCTTTTGTGCCTGCGAGGTTGTTAGGTGGAACTGTTTATTGACGGCCTAACGTTTCGACCAGATCGTCGTCCTCGGAGGCCAGGTCCGACAATTACCAACTGACTGGGCGGCTTCTTGCCGCGGTGGACTTGGCCTCCGAGGACGACGATCTGGTCGAAACGTTAGGCCGTCAATAAACAGTTCCACCTAACAACCTCGCAGGCACAAAAGAATTGAACACATTGAACAGGAGGGCTTGGCTATTCTTGTTTGCGTTCCAAGGCTACTGCTGAGAGCTCTTACTCTTACAACTTGTTAGACACTATTTACCATTCACTGCCTCATTCTTCGTAATACAAGCCACATCCATGCCGCTTAATCAAATCTTCCCCAGAGATAAATTGCGCCGAAACTTTGTCTCTGACCAAGCCTGAGAGTATGTGACAAGACAATCGTAATATGCTGCGCTGATGAGCGTGGCGAGCGACGCTGCACCCGGGAAGGAGTCGTGCCTTAGCTTGAATTCACATGAGGTCGCTGTTCCAATCGTGAAACTGATGCACATCAAGGACGCACACCGCCGCAGGATGCGCCGCGCAGAACGGCACGGCAGATTCCTTGTCTTGTCAGTCTCCCGTGGTCTGACATCCCTCCCCTCCCAGCACTAACTTCAGATCCACTCAAAGCAAAAAGGCCTGCTGCCCGTGTCACAGCTCGCTTTTGACCCAGTGGTGCACGTACTGCGATCTTCCCACGAGATCGATATTCTTTTTGGGATGGTCGAACTGACCCTTGAAAGAAGTTTCCACCCATTTCCAGAGAGACCTTCGGTATTACCATAGTCTTCAATGGTATTTTGGTGCCGGCACTCGAGACAGTTGTCTATAGAACGCGAATACCATATCCTTTTCAGGCTGGCAAGCCCGCCACGATACAAAACCCTTTTAGCCGCAATCATATGCAATTTTTGAGATAAGTTTCTGTCAAAATTTGGCTTTAATTTCGAAGAAAGATGCAGTAGTGGGTAAATAATCTTCCTGTTTTTGACAAATCATATTACTATATAAAGTTCGCAAATTTAATTGTAGTATGTACAGAAAACCTGAGCGAGAACTGTTTCTAGCATCGTATAACTAAAGGTCCGGGAAGTCTGGGTCGGAACCGTTTTGTAGGCCCCTAGTTTTCATTGAAATTCTTGTAGAAGGAGCAATAACTGAAAGTCAATTGTGAAATCACCTGCTGTCTTACAAGGGAGGTGTTTCAGGTCATGGCGCGCTTTTTGGAAATGGTTTGTTGCTTGTTGTAGGGGTCCATACAAGGGTCACAAAAATGGGTTTCATTTTTGCTATGCGTTTCTGGGTAGGTCAAAAACTGAGTGAAAAAATTTGACAGGAATGGGCGCACACAATGTTAATGGGCTCCGTTCTGCTTGTAACTTCGAGCATGCATAGTTTATGAGGTGGTCACTAATTAGGCCTCAAAATAGATTCGATTAAAGTCAAAATGTAAGTATCATGTGGTAACACACTTGGCATGCACCGACGCAAGAGTGATGTTTTTGTCAGCGCTCCCTTCATGACCATTGCTGGCGGATCGGATGGCGTAGCGGATAGCACGATGGATTCTGGATGGCACGACAATGCGGGACTCGGTTCGGATCCTCATTGCGGCAACAGTTTTGCATCTGTATCAACGCAACGAGACGTGAACATTTCCGGAAACAAGGTTCTCCACACAAGTGTGCTGGTTTGTAAGGTGTCATCCAGGAAAGGCCACCAGGACAACCTGGCCATTTGCAGTGAGTGCATATCATTGTACTCGTCTTAACACAGTGAACTCGAAACTACCTTCAAAATTTGCGGAACGATTCTCTGAGCGGAGTTATGGAGGTTTTCGCCGCGGACCTGTTTTCTCTCTTGCGGGTGGGGCTGGCGCAGTGAATTTGCACCTGTAGCGCGACTCACAGCTCTCTCCGTGCGAAATAGATATCATATTCGTGTTCAGGGGGTCAAACAACCCCTAGAAACGCCACCTTGAGGAAATCCGAGGTTCTGACTCAACTTCGAAAAAATGGGGTAGAGATGGTCACGCCTGGATGATAGCCAATACTCCGACTAGCATACTGGTGATGACTGGTCTTTGCACTGAAATAACCCTTCAGTCATGTCTTTTCGCAAAGAACAATACCTGGCTCACTTGTTCGTGCCGCCTGCATCATTTTCCTGATTACCGGTAGAAAATTCCATCCCAAGACCAGTCATCCATGGTGGGTGGACCCCAGCCTGCTGCTAATTGTCCATAGAATGGCCCACATTTTCCAAGTTAGGTCGAAACGTCAGATTTGGCTAGAAATTAGTCCCAGGGGTAACCCAACCGCTGAACATAAATGTGATGGTATTTCATTGCAATAACCCTTCTGACATGAGCTACGAGGGGCAGCACAAGCACGCTTTCAGGCCACAATGTGGCACAAGTATATATGCTTTCAATAGCATATTGACTCGACTTATTTTCAGCTGCCAGAACAACGGGACAGGCACACCGAATTGAAATGGAGACTGAAAAATGCAAAACATTTTTCGGCGAAGAGCTCCGATCGCACAAAGTCACCCCCCTTGCCGTCCCATGCGACAGAACCGCCGTCGTGTTACCCACTGCACCATCCGATCCGCTGGCAGTGGTCGTGAAGGGTTTGCTGACAAAAACATCACTCTTGCGTCGGTGCATGCCAAGTGTGTTACCACATGATACTTACATTTTGACTTTAATCGAATCTATTTTGAGGCCTAATTAGTGACCACCTCATAAACTATGCATGCTCGAAGTTACAAGCAGAACGGAGCCCATTAAGGTTGTTAAAACCGCCCATTCTTGTCAAATTCTTTTCACTCAGTTTTTGACCTACCCAGAAACGCATAGCAAAAATGAAACCCATTTTTGTGACCCTTGTATGGACCCCTACAACAAGCAACAAACCATTTCCAAAAAGCGCGCCATGACCTGAAACACCTCCCTTGTTAGATCTGGGAAGTCTGGGTCAGACCTTTGGTATTACCCTAGTATTTAATGACATCCTAGAAAAAGTAGAGTAATACATTGTGAAATCACCTGCTGTCTTAGATCCGGAGAGTCTGGGTCAGACTTATGATATCACCGTAGTCTTTCACAAAATTCAAGAAAAAGTAAAGTAATACCTAGGAGTGTAGTGAAATCACCTGTTGTTTTTGGATGAAAACCAGTAAATGCAGTGAACAAAGTCATAAGCATCCACAGATAAGAGCACTGCGATCGTTCGCCCCTTTTGATACTGAAAGTGCATGTCCATTAATTGGAGGACGTCCTACGACCCCTTATCCCTGAGTCAGAGGTAAGGCGTGGCATTTGAATATGGCACGGGATTGGTTAATCGTGGAATATTCCAGTCTGGGACAACTGCCATCTTGTTCTTTGTTAAGCCGGGGGCTGACAACAATTGTGGTCAAGATGAAATATATCTTGCAGCGAAGCTAGAACCTTCCAGGGTAAGTTAAGCCTGCGGCCACGTCCAGTCAATCTCAATGGATTTCGAGATATAAATCTGGTTTCATCTACGTTTCAAGTGAAAAATAGCATAACAGCATCGCAACTCCAACGTACTTAAAAAACCATAAAGCCATAAGCCAATAGATAGGGCACGGGAGACGGTCGAGACAATCGTAAATCGCCGCCCTCTTCGCGCGTGGCGATAGGCGCGGCTTTTCCTAATTTGTGGTAATCTACATATTGGAACACGTGGAAACTTCATGTAGATAACGACATTGGTATTTGAGGGCTATGTTGTCAGCACACTGTCCGTGTCGCATGCCGTAACGCAAAACATCTCGACATTTGCGGCGCGACGTCGCGCGACCGCCACACCAGACGCGGCTAATGCACGAAATTGGTCTTGTCATGCATACCATCACGATGGCATAAGGTCAGCAGATATTGTAACCGCGAGAACTGACAATGAGAGTGTCCAGGTGCGACTCTCTATGAATCTTGGCATGTTGTCCATTGACAAGGTAGTAAACTGTTTAGTTCACGACCTTTTTGAATTTCCCCTGTAGGTTGAAATAGTGCGTGGATGAGCAGTTTCGAGAATCTCTTTCGACTTTCCAGGCTACGAAGAAGGCGATGAAGCCGAAACGTCAGCCGAATAAAGCTTTGTTAACAATCTTGGTGTCGTTAAAACAGTTTGCTGTTAGTCGCTGACAATGAGAAGTAGTGGCAGACTGTGAATTATGCTCGTTAACTCAAGCGCTCTGCGGGAGCCGCGATGAAGTCCCCCAACAAGAAGTGGTGGTCCCAGTTTTGTTTCTGAAGATTGCAACTATAGTCATCCGAATCGTGATAACTGAGGTGAGCATGTCAGAAGGGCTCAGGAGCTCATTAGTGCTTCACTGGGTTCCATAACGTTCTAATGACGTCAAAATCACGCAATGAAACCCTTTCCCCTTTGTTAATTTTTCGTGCCATTCCTGCGTTTCATTTGAAATGAATGACATGAGCCTTGATCACGTCGAGCCCTTTTTCATAGGGAAAGTTTGTCTCTTGTGTCTGTGTTCCCATACATTGCTTTGAAGGCAGTTGGCACGATGATTTGGTTGATTTAAATTCTGATTGGACATCTTTACCACCAGATTCAACAACACATTGTACACTATCAGGATACTCTCCGCCACAGGCTTCTGGGGCGAGCGCCATGCGAGCGCTTCCGGCCAACGAACGTGACCGAGTTGCAACGAGGTGTTGACTTCTCGCGCCACCTATAGAACATCTTGTTGAACTGGCCGCTCAAACCCGGTTAATCAGAGGATTTAGACAGGTGGACAGCCCGCTGAATATTCTCGTCTTCTTCAGGTGCAACTCACCTTCCATTCCTAGTACAGGGCGAGAGTTTTCCAACGCCCTTTGATTCTGTGTGGAGGAACCAATTCTTAGCAGTAGCGAAATTTTCCAACGAAGTTTTAGCGAATGTCTATGAAGGCAGGATCAGTCCTCCTTCTAGTTGGTCGATGTAGCCGTCAGCGCCCACTCTCAGTCCGGGTTCCACGAAGAAAATATCGGTCTTCACATTGCAAGAACTTCCGGTCCATACCACCAACAAGGACCGCGCTTGGCGACTGCGGTGAAGAATATCCCGAAACCGTAGCGCGACGTTGTCGGTAGGTGCTCGATGTTTGGAGGTCAGTCCAAATCGAGAGTACTGTGTCTCCACGTAGCTGGTGCCATGAATGACATCCATACAAGACGTTTTCGCCAGTTGTTTGGAGGTGACGTGAATTCCATAGGCCTTCTCAAGACAAGTTGCGATGGAGATGGCTTCATATTTTGGTGTACATGAAGGTGATGGGCAAGATGCTTCTGCTTATCAAACATCTTCGGTATATTCCGCCCTGGTACTGGTATCCACGTTCTCTATCTGGGCTGCGAAAACTCTACTGATGAAGTGACTCGGCCGCAGTGTCTTTTTTTCTGCCCCCCGCCCTCCCCTCGAAGCATTGCAGACATATCATCTAACAGACACTCGCTTCGCCTTCGCTTCATAGTTCACTCCCCGCCAAAGAGAGCGGTAGCAGCATCATCCCAGCAATCGGTCGGAACATTGGGGCGAGCGGGTGCCGGTGGGCGTCGGGTCGAGCGAGCTTAGAGGGCGCTATAAAGAACCTTCGCTTGGAAAAGGGGCCAACACAGCGGCCTGCTCAGGGGAATTCTGTCCTGCCAGGCGTATTAATCCTACACGCCTTGGGAATTTATCGTGCCGCTTGCCTTTAGTTACGGGCAAAGGCAAGAACACTCTAAAGTTTTCATAGATCAGTTCGTGCGCGCGAACACTAAATGGAACGCTGTAAATTGAAACCGATTTTTATTTTCTGAAAAGCCAATTCTGAAAGTGCATTTCAGCACAACAGCAAAGAGAAGGGCGTCAAGGTTGAATGATCGAAGACGGGCTACAACGAGGTATAGGATAACAGAAGTTGGAGGGCAAAGCAAACAACAAAAAAGAGAAAGCTCTTTTGTGACGAAAGTTCAGCGAACGATTCTACATAAATTTAGCTCCAGTTCTATTATTCATGGAGACAGTGATGAGAAGAAATTAATTCGAACTGGTCTAAGTGGCAGACTCGCCTCTAGTCGTAAACAGAAACAAAAAAGAACAAAATATAAAAGTAATAGGGAACTTGGAAGTAAAAATAAAAAAATAAACTAGCATCAACGACTGAGTTTCGTACACTCGAAAATCTCTGGGATGTGGTAGGCGTGGCTGCGTATTCCAACTAAACGTAACGGTGGCTGCGCGTCTGGATATTTCCATTTTGACCCAGTTGTAGTCATGTATCTGTCCAATACCGAACAGGATGATAGTTGTCGCAACTATACAGTCGTCATCCTTGCACTTGATAGTCAATGTCAGTGCGGCTGCGTGCGGCGCGGTCGCCCGCACCCGTACTGCACCAATCGTTGAACCAGGAAGTGACATTACTGTATTATATCCTTCGTGTTACTCGTTTTCTATCACTTTTTGTCGCATACGCGTTTCAACGAAAAGGCTGAGAAGGCTTCAAACAGTGTGCACGCTCCTTCTCGCCGACACGCCCCTATCAAGTGCAAGGATGACGACTGTACCTTCCGCGAGTAACCCATTCTACATATGCTGCGGCCGGACAGAGCTCGCCTACTCCGTCTCAGGATAAAGGAGTGGTAACAGTTTGCGAAGGAGAATCGCCCTAATAAAAGTCCTCACTTGCAGAATACGGCAACCTCCTCTGTGCGGAGGAGAATAGCGGTTTACATCTTTTCATTTCCTTTTTGGTCTCCTTAGAACTATTCCTACCCCAAAAACTCGAACCTTTTCCGAACTGAAACCTCAACTATAACGGTCAATCGTAGCCCGATGACGAATATGGCATTACTTTTTGGCGCTGGCGCTAGGTATCATTACGCGCCAATTCGATGTATCTGCCTTTTCTTAGCAAAAGCGATGAAACTTCTTGTTGAGGGTTAATCGACATCCTGATCACAAACATGGCATTCATTTTTGACGCTGACGCCATTCAGCCTTCTGCGAAGGTTGAGCTTGGAGGAAGAAGTGATTCTCTCCAGGCCAGGCTCAGCTTCAGCAGAGAAAATGGTCACTATCACGTGGGAAAGGTGCGCTGTCACTTGTACTCCCTTTCTTCATCTGTAAGTCCAGGAGACTGCAGCTAACTTGGGAATACTGTAGGCCTGATCATTCGATGACCGCGAGTGATGTTTTTGATTTCAGCGAGCTCCGGGCGAGGCGGGGGGACAATCAAGTGGAGGCGAACGGGGGAGCGAAATCAGGACGCTTGGGCGACAGACGATCGGCGGAGCTCACGGTCAACTCACGGGTCCTGCCAGTCTATTTCACGCGGCCGGCTGTCGATAAAGCTGCTCTTAATTCTCCCTGTATTCAATTCATAGCAACACACTTACTCATCCAAGACTCCACTGGCACCCTACGCAGAGTGATACTTTCGCGCTCAGGAGGTCAAACTATTCCAGAGTACGAGTATTCGGCGAATGCGATGGTTTGAGGTACTTTAGCGCAGCGGCTGGCAGTTTCAGGCCAACGGATGTTATGTTCGTGAGCTTGAGTTACTCCAGGGTACTGGCTTTCAGCGAAATTGGTGATCTAGAACATCGTGGCAGCGATGCCTGTTGCGCGGGCGCCCAGGCAGTTTCAGGCAGAGCGGATGTGATATCATGTTCAAGATGTAAACTACCCCGTGGAAAACAAACCAATAAATTTCCAGCCAATTCTGCCTTGTGAAAAAAAGTCGGTTAAAAGGACTGCCCTGATCCCAGGTTTGTTGGAAATGGTTCAATAGTGGCCTTTTTCAAATTAATCCCTCAAACATTCTCCGCATTGATGGTCCTTTTTATGGTCACGTCATCTAAAGAAGTCCTTCCCGAATCAACTCTTCTGAAACTAATAGTTGCTTTTGCCGTACAGCTCCTAGTTACAATTAGTGTTCGCGAGTGCGGCGATAGCGACGTCGCGCGAACTGATTACGGGATTTTAGGGTATTCTTGCTCTTGCCATCAGAACGACAGATACTTGTTATAGTGTTCCACTCAATAGAGAATCGTCCGTGATATAGGTGTCTCAGCGAGTTTCTGTAAAACCGTCTAATGGATGCTTTGAGAGTTTGTCTATAATACTCTTCACGCGGCCAAGAATCTACTTACGAATAAAGAATTTCGACCGTGTAACGCGATTCACAAACGCAAAGCGCAACGCGTTCTTTCTCAAAGAGCTATTTCGCACAATCCGTTGAAATTCCGAAAGTGACGAGATTGGAAAACAAAAGTGAATGAGCTAAGTGACTTGAAGAAAAAACAGAGCAACTCGTCAAAACGCTCCAAACAAGACCCCATACATAACAAACGAAGATTCCTCGGAATTTATTCAGAGACCAGGCAGGAGAAGCGATAGTCTATGACAACTAGCAAATGAGTTGTCATGCAGGTGGGTCACGTCTTGGCGGAGTCATGTCAGCAACCTTGCACCTTAAAGGCACGCCCCACATTCAAGCATCGTGTTTTGCAGCCTAAGTGCTTACTACAAGGTGGTCAGTAAAGCAGAAGCGAAAAAGCAGGAAATCTCGCCCAAAATATCACGAATGTCAGTGCAAAATGGACCTCAAGCTGAACCGCGCTTGTATGAGCACAAGGCGAGAATGGGGCGTGACTGGACGAGTCTTCACTTGCTAGTGTGAGGTCTTTCCCCTCATCACCGCGCTCTCATAATTGCAAACGGAGAGATCTGGTAGCACAACAACCGCACCACCACGAAGCCCCAGGAAATGAAAGTTGGACGCTGTAGTGACCAGTGGGCGGGGCGGTGGTTTCTTACGTGCTTTGAGCTGCAAATGCAGCACATCCTCCACGCTTGCAAACACGGTTACCATGTCCAGAGGAAGCGTCCCAACATCACGCTCCTACCCTACAACCTTCTGACACGAAACTTGTATAGGGTGTTTCCAGAAAATTCGATCTTTTTATTCAGCACGCACCAAAAACAATAGAAGCGAAGAATCAGTGATGAAGATAGCGGTTCCCCTTAAAGAAGATCTCAGTACACCGGCTGTGCAGTCCTAGCGGATACCTTTCTTACAGATGGAAGAACGCCGTGACGCGATTTATTCATCGACCATACGCTTCGACATGCCAACGGTTGTTGAACGTCTTGTCCTTGGTGTAGGCCTAGAGGCTCCAAGCGCAAAGACTGAGGTCTCAGGTGAATACGGAAAATGGGCAGCCAGTTGCTTCCAAGCTACTCCAGCTCCAATGTCGCCTTCGCGTGATGTGGTCAGGCTTTGTACATAATGATTTGAACTTTGCCCTGGTAATGATGTGAAACTGAGGCTCGGGAGGCCACTTCTAGTAGTTGATTAAAGGTGTGC
>MU943522.1:0-16098 GCA_036418165.1 Cooperia oncophora | reverse complement strand
GATTCTAACTCCAAACGTACTACTACGATCTTGAGAAAAAGGCGAAACGAAAAGGAAACTGCGTTAAAGTACAGTCAACCAAACAACGTACTTTACTGGAAGTGAAACAGCTAACAGTCGATCCACTCCTAACATAAGACCCATTCCGGCTTGTACATTGAGCGCGAACAAGCCACATAAACTGTAGATGAAGCAATCAATATTTGGACGAAAATACCACTTTTGAAGCATCAATATACGCAATTCAACCTGAAGAGGGATGTAATCACTTTACGTGAAACCGGGAAAAATACCACTAGTCAGCTTTTTTTTGATTTCTCTATTCGGCGCTGTTCGGCTGAGAGGGGCATATTGCACTTTCGGCAGTTCCTTTTATTAGGTTGTCCGGAAAGTTCTCAGCGTTTTGAGTGTTTCACTTTAAACGATCATAACTTTCTTAATACTCATCGGATTCAATCGAAATAAGCACCGTTCGAATCAGCACACTTTTGCCAAGTGACAACAGTCGATAAATCCCATCAAAGAAAACTGGGTGGTCGAGAATCCACGAAATCCACGAAGGCTTTTTTGCCTGGTCCTGATTGATGAAGTATTTTCCAGCAAGGAAGTTCTGAAAATGTTGAAAAGGTGATAGTCGGTTGGTGAAAGGTCTGGAGAATATGGCGGGTGAGGTAGAACTTCAACCCCCAATTCGTTCAATTTATGGATAGTGATTTGTGAAACGTGTGGGCGGGCGTTGTCATGCAAAAGAATCGGACCCTTTCTGTTGACAAGTGCTGGCTGCAGCTTCAAGGCTGAAATCTCCAGAACGAAATTTGTCGAACCATTGTCGCACGGTGCTTTCTCCAACACTATTGGGCCCCCACACCTGGTTAATTTGTCGAGCTGTCTCGACTGCGGATTGACCCAATTTATAGTCGAAGAAAAAAATCGTCCGAAGTGCTCTTTTCACATGCTTGAAAAAATCTTGAAAAAAGGGGGTTCATCAAGCAATGGTGAAACGGCAATTATACCATCAGATAGCGCAAAAAATTCTCTTCAGGATGTACTACTGAGACGCAAGGGAGAATGAGTTTTTAATCAGCAATGAATGTACAAAAAATAGTAACACAAAACGCTGAGAACTTTCCGGACAACCTAATAGTTGTGTTCATTCAACAGCTTGTATGGCAGCAGATTTCCTGTCAAGTGAACGCGAGCTCGGCGCTGCATATCCTCACGAGAGTTTCAAGGAACTTTCAAGAAGAGATCTGTGTCTGAGCCTTACAGATTCTTCGAAAGTTGATCTGGCCAATAGATGAGATTGAAACAGCAGAATGCCCCCACCACGTAATAACTGGAGAGTCAAATGGTCTACACCAAGTCAAAATGGGTTCTCCTATAGAATCAATACCGTTCTGTAGTTCATGATACAGTACCCCAAACTAAGCGCAAAAGTGTAATCGTAGGAGCAGGGAATGCACGCGGAACCACTCTGTTTTCGCAGATATATTTTTCACCTGCGATTTCGGGAGTACTGTATCCCACCTGCTTTTCTGAAGTTTAATCTTGTATTGAGCTTAAAAATGTAATGCTTACATTACCAGATAGACACAAACGAAGAAATCAGAGATTGCGAGAATACAAATCAGAATATTACAACGGCTTTTCAGCGATGGTGACATTATGGTGGCCAGAATCACCATAGCATTTCCAAGTACACCAATCACAGACAGTGTCAGCGTGGCGATCACCATTGGCATGGGCACCAATCAAACGGGTGGCAGCGACATTTTGTGACATTTATGTCCCTTCCTAAGTGAATATTGGAGACCTAAAAACTGATTTCTTTCAAACAGACTTGTAAAATAGAGAAGGATCAGAGACGAACTGAGCCGGTTTGCCATATTAAATCTGTGCATAATTATAAATCTACAAATAGGCAAGGCAAAAATAGGCGGCAGTTCTGTTTGGGGAGGGGGCACATCGCCCTTTCGCTACTTCCCATCGGCGTGTCGAGCCAACAAGTAAAGAGATCTATATAATCTTGAGAGCCATAAAAAGATACCAGACGAACTTTGAAGATTCTACTTGTCAGCTCTTGTAAAAATAACCTGTCAACTCTTGTAAGGAGTGAACATGACGACGGGAAATAGTGAAGATGCGAAATGCTCCCTCCCCCCGAAACCGAGCTGAACCGAAAAATCCATTATTTCAACGACTGGGGTTGACATAATATCAGGTTTGAAAATGTTTGAGCTGTTGATGAACAAGGAACTTTTTGTTGTTGAAAAAAAAACGGAATTATTAGGGTCTCACGGTAGAGATTATTAGATCGCGTATATAAACAAGCCAATTATGTGTCAGCGTCTGGCAATCCTGAATTATTTAAATTTATGAAAATTTGTCTCTTATTTCTAAGAAGTCCTCTTATAGAAAAGACGCCAACGTGTCTAGATCATAAATTATACGGAAGTTCCTGAAGAAATGCATGGTCTTCTCACGCTCTGTTCGGCGAAGAGGCATTTCTGCACGTTCCCAGGTTGCTCTCGCTTGTAAATAACTAAGAGATTAACACGCGTGAATTCTCAGAAGCTGCGAAATGATAAAATTGAGCCACTTCAGTAGGAATTTACAGGCCTTCACAAGGTCACTTCTGGAAACCTCGCTGGGTAATATTCGCTGCCTCCACCGAGCCAACTGCGCACTTTCCTTGTCCTTAGCGAATGCTTTCGACATAGAGAACTGAGCTCCGCCAACCTCAGCTGCCCTCTGACCCGGGCCCGGGCTTACAAAGGCCGCTTTGGTCACAGTCTGCGAAAGCGTTCCACCTAGAGACAAATTTCACACTGAACGGCGGGGGGGGGGGGGAATTCTTCATGCATTGGGGGAAAGGATCCTACGGGCCCAGGCTGTAGTAGAAGGGAGGGCACGTAGTAAGTTGGGATCCCCAGCGAGAGCGGTCGTATTTAGTTACGGGAGGGGTAGTAGTTACCTTTGAGAAAAATGTTTTCGGCTCTCGACTTTCTTCAGTTTTTCCTGTTTCGACGCGCTTCATACCCACCCATTCAACAACAGCTTTTTTGGAGAAGAAAGGCATGCAGGTGCAGGGGATTACTGTCGCAGCAGTAGGCAAAAACCAGCAAAACATTTTTCACCTGGTTAACCTAACTTTCTCAGTTGTCCAATTAGGGCCTGTTGTAAATACTGCCCACGTCACCTTTTCAAAACGTAGCAGCGCCATAACAATTAGCTCCCTCACTACCCTCTATGGGTAAATTTAAACGGACGACCAAGCCATCTTTTCAGGCTCACGCGCGCTATCCAAATGAACCTACCAGTCAAAGTCCAGAGATCCGACCTTGAGTCCGATGGATAGACAACATGAAGACAGGCATGATTACCACGGACCCTCCGCAGCGGTTGTTCGAAACAGGGATCGTCCATCGGACTCAAGGTCGGATCTCTGGACTTTGACATGGTAGGTTCATTTGGATACGGCAACTGACGGAAAAGCCCTGCTGGAAAAGTGAACACGGCAACAATTGAACAAGAAGGCGATTAAAAGAAAACAGGTGCCTACTCCTGTTCCCTTCTCCTTCAGCCCTTCCTCTCTCCCATCCCCACCCACTCCTCTTCTCCACCGCTTGGCTGCAATATCCTTGGAAGGGTTGATAAGAGGGAAGTTAACCATAACTGGTCGCAACAAAGGAAAAAACCTTTGGGAATCGAGCATGAAAAAAGCTTTCACAGTTTGATAGTTGCACAATACTGCTCCTTCTCCGTTGGCGTCTTTCCCTTACAACACAGTAATGAGACTGCTCTCATGTGCCCCCCCCCCCCTCTCCCGCTCCCCCAATGTTTCTCTGAGCACACAAAAGGGATTGCGAGAGCGTGGTAATATTGCAACGGATAACAGTGTGTCCGAAACAGCTTCACGCATTTCGCTTCAATTCAGAATGGTGCTGGCTTATTGTTATGGCTTGTAGGTGGCCTACACAATGAGCGAGGGACGAGCAGTGGGGATGGTGGCAGCCGAAGAAGTACCAGTTCACTGCCTCCAAAAGGAAGGAACGCTTGGTTGACGTGGGACAATGAAGTAACTGCTGGCCTATGCCCTAACTGAAGAATCACACCTCAAATGTTCTGGCGGGAAATTCACATAAATAGCATTCTGAAGGGTTTCTGAAGGTTGTCGCAGAAATATGACTGCATCAAAAAGAGTGTGAAAGAATTAGAAGAGACAAGCCACTGAAGAAGCTGGTTTGCGTTAGGTGAACCGAAAACGTCTCTGATAATGAGAACGCCTCAAATTTGACCGCATCCGCTATTCTAGCCCCGCCTTTAGTCCCAAGTGTTTCTCCCCTGAGCGAACATAAGTGGCAGATGTTAAGGGTGTTATTTTGTGATAGTGAAAAACACTGAGTAAGACATTCCAGAAACCACGATTCTCGTTCTACGCAGTCTCAGCGAGAGCATCAAGTACATATTTATAATTAGCAGCTTGTGAAGAATAGTATTAATTTTTTCAAATATCAAATCATGTCTTCCTAATGTTTAGTTTCCTTCAAATGTTCTAAGTTCAGCTTGCGTGATGAAAGTAAAAGCATATAGACAAGAGGCGCACACGTCTTGAGTTTATCGAGTAATTGTGCGGTACCCGCAATCCTGAATGACCACAAAATTCGCGATGTTCGGTTTGAAGGGGCAGCTTGCTGATTCTTATCGGTCACTGATGATGCGTCTAGAGGAGACCTGTGAAGTCCTGTAAAGCTAGCAAGAATTTTGTTTAGCAGGAACTTCGTTCACACTTGACGAGAGTCTACAGGTTTTACCAGGTTAAGAGGTGTAGTCCAATCAGAAACCTCACAAAAGGAATAAGTGAGCGTGCAAAATTGCCCGCCCCCCACCTGAGCCGAACAGCTCCCAAATTTAAATAAGCTCATTCATTTTATGGAGACCCTTTGGTGCAGGTGGTTGAAACGAACCTACAGTCTCCTTCGTGAAGCACAATACCTAATGATGCTAAAAGTGGAGCCAACAGCTCTGGCTTGAAGAAAAGAGCGCCAAATCTGAAGTCAATGTCTTTCGCAATTAGAAAGCCTGGATCGTCACCAACAAGGTGTTGCTTTTCTCGTTGCTAGAATATACGGAGGAGAGGATTCAATGCTTATCACGCAGGCTATTGCTACGTAACCCCTCCCAGTTAGTGTCAGTACAACGTCTCTCCTTAAAGGCACAGTTCGCGACCGCAAATTGCGGGAAACGGAACTCAAATAGGCACAAAAAAGTGCTAAGTATCTGATTAGCGGAGAAAAGCAGCAGAAAAAGCAGTCCGAAATGTTATAGAGAAAGATAACATAGTGGCTACTAGCTAGTAGCTAGCAGCCGGTGAGGGTCGGCATGGGCCTAAGGGGTGTCCATGGGCCTAATTAGTCAGCTTCTAGCGGAGTTCTTGCCGTTTTTCACATTTTGAAAGTAGCGCAGCCCAAAAATCGCCTTCCGGATCGTCCGACACATTTGAGAGGTCATAGCCTTATTTTTTCGCGGAATGTGCCTTTAACTTCATGAAAAAGGGAATGAATCGAGAGGAACATTGTCCAGTTGCCTTTCTTTACCTTCGGCGAGTGTCGGCACGGGAGCTGCGCTAGAATCACTGGAAGTTATCTCAAAGTTCGAAGGGTTTCAGCAACCCTCAGAAATAGCATTTTTTTAGAGTGATAGGGGCGTTCATGATCGACTGGAAAGTTTTCACGCGACAGTTTCTGAACTGGTCTTGAAGGAGGTTCTATGGCTTCCAATCTAGAAAATAGCCAATGGAATCTCTCGAACCCGCCAATTTTCTGCTTTACTTCACAACTTCCCGGGACTAAACGAAAATGAATAACTGAATACAAGTCATGGGACAAAACGAAATTCAATAAGTGAATAGCTAAAGATGCAAGTGGAGGAAACTAATGAAATAAATAAATAAGTAGGTAAACAAACAAATAAATAAATAAGTAAATAAATGTAGTGAACGTTTCAGCGGGCGTGATCCCTCGAGATTGACAATGATCATCTAGGAACGCGTTCTCTGAAAAGAGCAGTGAGCGCTAAATAGTTGTAAGCGCTCGGTGACTACAAATCACAGACGAGTCACGAGGTTGACTTCTACTCAGTATCACAGGATTACTTGAATTCACCTATGTAGGGTACCGCCCCCACTCACAATTCATCTACGGCACCTCTACGGATTTTACGCTCAAAACTGAACGCTTTCTGAGGTCTGGTCTGTAGCTTGGTTTGGAAAGGTCTGAAGGGCGCTGAAAGTAGATCATTTGATAGCTCTATTCGTGAAAAATTTTCAATGTAGGGATCATCTAATAATCCTTGTGAATTTCGTCACTTTCTAGGAAACCACAGATATGGTCTCACAGTACTGAAGTCGGCAGCTATGTACTCGTATGGCATAGTTATAGATGGGAGAATTCAGTCCGGACCTTTGCCCAAAGGATTGCAAGGCTTTTCGTCCAACCCGGTACTCTAGCGCTACTGCCCTCGCCTTGCCATCGCACACTATGTCTTTGACACAGCTTCTTATGGAAATGTCCTTAGCTGTTAGCTTCAACACAGAGCATAAATTAGCACTCGCGTGGTTGGTAAGGCTACCTTGTGTCTGACCTCTCTTTTGCAGCATGAAGGACTGACAATTACCTGTTGTGTAAGCCGCACCCCTGTAAATGCCGTGCTTCTGCTTTGAACCAGGTGACGTTTTCGTATGTGAACAGCGTACTTATGGTAGGTCTCGTGTCTTAAAGTTGCAGACTGCAGCTAATAAGTAGCAGCAGTCAGTTTTATGTCGCTAATAAATCCCGATCATATAGCTGGATAATAAAATTTAGAACGAGAAAAGTGTGAAATTTAATCAGAAAGCTAGAGCATGCAAAACTACCTAATCTTTCCATAGAGAGGAAAAAGTTTTATGTCTGGCGTCAACTCATAAACGAGATCGACGGGTTCATTCCGTCGCCTTTGCTGTACAGTTGATGACGTTACAATTAGTCGGGGCGGTTTCGAGAGGGGTGGAATGAGTCAATCCGCCGTATTTTCATCACTGCTGGTTTTCTTTCCGAGTCGATCTTTACCTATCGACACGCGTAGAGCCGGCAAAAGGGGAGGGCTTATTCCGCCTTTCCTGACGCCGCCCCGTCTGACTGTGGCGATATAAACTTTAAGTGTAGAAGAAAGAAATCGAAAAACTATGCGAGAGACGGCATTGGTTTAATCATTGATACTGACTGCTTGGAGGACTGGTACTTCCGTCTCCAACAAGAGAATATTTAGCCCGAAAATCCGGTCAAAGAGTAGAAGGACATTAGTAGCCCGGTACTTGGTTGGGCAGTTATAGGATAGATCGATAAGCGGAACGCAGAGTCAAGCAAGATGATTCCGAGTGGAACTCGAGAACATGGCGCATCATTCTTCTAATCATAGTCGAAAGAAATGAGAGAAACATGCTAAAGGTCTGAACGGATAGCGCTCTTAAGGGAGCCAGTATACTCGGCTAATGCCGTTTGGACTCCAGAAATTTCGTCTTCGAGCTCATTTTAAAAGTGGCAAGATCACCAAATTCGCTAAAAACTTGTATATAGGGGTAATTCAACATCCTGATCACGAAGTATAGAGTTCATTTTGCGCGCGGGCGCAATGGATGACACTGGTATCTGCGCTCTGCTTAAAGCTGAGCCCAGGAGGTATGTGGGTCCTCTTTGGGCCCGCTGCCAAGAATGAGTGTCATACTCGTAATCAGGATGTTGAATTACCCCTATATACAAGTTTTTAGTGGATTTGGTGACTTAGGCAATTTGAAAATGAGCTCGAAGACGAAATTTCTGGAGTCCAAACGGCATTAGCCTCGCATTACTCCCTTCACAGAGAATCAACGGGAAATTGCGACCATAGGCTACCGCGGGCTGCTCCCATTATCTACCCTAGTCAATTTGGAACTGCTTACCTATTCACTTGCAATAGTATTAGCGAAGACTAAAGAACTGCTGACTGATTAGAAGCTTGTCTGGCATCTGTCTGACAGGCAGTCTTGCCTAGCGACTTTTAAGAATCAAAGTGAATTAAGTTGCTCAATAAATCAATGTTAATTGGACTTTTTGAGATGAGCCCTTTTTTCGAGTCCCGCTAGCAGCCGTGACAGCATTGAATGGGAATGGGGACTGTATATAATGTTTTCATCCTCCAAGACAACTCCCAAAACTCTCTGATTTACACGACCCCAAAGCCCGACTGTGGGCAGTAGTAAGCAATGCGAGATTCTTTGCGCAGACACTCTCACACGATGGCGATGAGGACCCGCTGAAACGCAGAGCGCGTATAACCCGCTGGATTTTCGTACGGATTGCGAAACAAACACTCCAGAGATACGACCGATTCCGAAGGTTCGGACGGACTTACTCGTTGCAAACATTGTACGAAATGATATTGATATTCACCATGTCCTTCGAGCCCAGAGAACTCACTGGGCAACACTAGCGCATTGCTGGTGAAGAGGAGACGTCACTGGAGCCAGTTCGACCAACTCGACGACCAGCGGAACCACAGGTGATTAAGGGCACGGTTCGCGGACTAGGTATAGAAGTTGAACTGTAGCGTCGGCAGGGTAGTCTGGCCCGCTCAGAACAACCTTGTATCAATTTCGCGGCAAAAATGCAGGGCGCTGGTGCGGAATGCAGGTTCAGTGACGCCTCCTTTTTTCCAGTGACTCCGCCTCCAGACTCCGCCTTCAAGGCCCGCCTTTCAGTGAAAAACGAAGCTGCAGGACGAAAAAGCATGAAAATCGTCACTTGTACGGTCGTAGAGTTCTTATCGGCGAATCAGCTGAGGGCGTAATGTTGAAGGTGCAGCAAGTTGGGCAAGGCCAAAAGGATCGGAAGGGGGTTGTATCTGAGGCAAATGGCATGTTTTTTTCTGCTTTTTTCTTCACTATCGAGTTACTCAGAACCTTGTCGTCTACATACACGCCCGTAATTCACTACTTTGATAGCGTATGCGACCAAAATAGGGAGTGATCGCGGACTTTGCCAGTGAAATATGGTGAATACTCTTCTCAATTTTAACCCGCACTCGTTCATCACCGTAGTTCGCACTGTGTTTGATCTTAAAAATACAGAAAGATAAGAAACAATCATTAGAAATGCAGATATAGAAATTCCACAGTCACTGAAAACAATGAATAATATTTACTGAATAATACTATGAGTAATAAGATTTATTCATATTTCTCGTTATGAAAAACACCTGGACACCTGAAAACCGAGGCAAGCTGTCTCAGAAAAGGGGAACGGGTGGTGACAACAAGTAACTAGCCGTTCAAACAACGCCATGAATTAATAAACAAACGAATTACAGTATACGCTCGAAAATATCTGAACTGTTCAAGCACACCTGCTTGCACGGGAAGCCTTATCTAGGAGTGACAACTTTCCAACACCTCCGTGTGGGAGCCGCATGCATGGCGCATCACAGAGGTGTGACGTCTGGCGGCGCCGAATGAACTATAGCTAAACATTTGTGTGGCGAAAAATGGGTTCTAGAAATACTCAATCTCTAAACGAACTGGAAATGATACTGCGCCGGAAATGAGGAATTTCCGCGTAGTCAAAAACTTTCACGACAATAGAACAAGGGAGAATTTTCTAAGTAGGAGAGAAAGTGAGGCGTTTCTTGAAAAGCCTTGAAAAGCGTGGGCCTCTGGATTCGGCACCGTTTTTGGTTCCACAGATCATGTATGGAGAAATTTGTGGGCTGTTCAAGCATGAGCGACCTAGGTTGACATAAATTTCAACAACGATGATCCAACGAGGATATTTCTTGGAGAGATAGACAAGAGAACGTAATCTGCCGCTCCGTCGCACGCGGCGATGTGCGCGACGCTTCTTAAATTGCATGACCCTTCTAAATGGAACACCCTGGATTTCATGTATACTAGGAGATCATAGACACCTGTGGCTATTTTGGTCTTACTATTGTTAGTTTCGATACGATTAGCACATTCGCGATAAATCAGGCTATGCTCTGAAATGTGTCGGACCGACTCGGAAGGCGATTTTTGAGACCTGAGAACTCACAATATATACATGTAAGAACGGACAAGAACTACTGAATGAGCTAGATAATAAGAAGCCAATCGACGCTTAGCCAATACGACACCGGCTGCTAGCTACTAGCTAGTAGCCACTATGTTATCTTTCTCTATAACATTTCGGACTGCTTTTTCTGCTGCTTTTCTCCGCTAATCAGATACTTAGCACTTTTTTGTGCCTATTTGAGTTCCGTTTCCCGCAATTTGCGGTCGCGAACTGTGCCTTTAAGTCTTCGGCCGGATGGTTCAATCCCTATGTGGGATACGGCACGCATTCAACTTCTCCCTTCAAAATCATTACTGTTCGATTGAATGCGATGTGCCATACAATACACTATGTACAGGTCTGTGTTATGTTGTGTTTGTGTTAGACGAATCTGGTAATGCAAATTACCGTCCCGGGTTATAGAAGGCTTAATCCGCCTAGGCAGGAGTTCGACTCCGGGATTTGAACTACAGGAGCCGCATGAGAGGTGAGCGGTCCGTCACCACCTCCTGCCCTTCTCGACTAATACGACCTAGATTCGTCTCAGACGGGCGCGACGTCGCACGTGACGCCGACTGAAACGGCAAATTACGATTCTCTTGTCACATACCCATTTCTTTGGAACCTGAACTTTCACAACCCTGCGTTTCCTTCTTCAAGAATTTTATGCTCAAGAGAGTTCTCGATACTCGGAAAAGGTACTCTTGGAGTTCCTGCCCCAGTTCACAAGAGATCCGAAAAAGCGTGCTCCAGGGAACTTCCAAATGCGCTCGAACTTTCCAAATCCAGTATCCGGATCGATATCGCCTCAGTTGGGGAAGGGGGGGGGTCGCATTTAGCTGAAATTTAACACAGCAAGATGGCGTGCCCTATTCCCAACAATTCAGAAACATTAGATCCTCTCTCCCGCCAAAGTCGCCTGTTCGATCCACATTGCGTGTTCTCAACAAACGTATTGGCTGCAATGAAAGGATTCGCCTTCTAGGCAGAAGGATGAGAATAAAGAAAAAAGGGATGAAGAAAAAAGGAGTAGATGAAATGCAGATATGAATAAAGGGAGTAGAAAAAAATGAAGTAGATATATGAGTAGACATGAGTAAAAAGGTAGTATAGAGGGTAAGCAGAAACATTACTGACACAAGGAGATAGCACTGGAAATGAGGCAGCAGTACTTTTCCGGTGAATAGCCAGGTGCAGCAGGTGGGTGGACTTCGCGGAATCACTTCATTATAAGGGGTTGAGCACGAATTTCAATACACTCGTCATAGCATAGCATAATTGGATTTGAAATTTTTGCAGCGGTGCAGGGCAATTCGAACGATATCCTGCATGCTAATGTTAAGTTGCAACAGCCTGCAACAAAACTCCTTTGCGCTAGTGGTAAGGATTTCAGCCATAAGTTCTCCGATCCCCTTCCACTAACGGACAGCGACACATTTAGTGGGTGGACGTCTTTACCCCTCTTTACGTAATGTTCCATCTTTGTATTAGCACTGAATTCTGCTGCTTCCTCTACAACTTTTTCCAGCCCTTCCCCCAGTTGACCTACGGTCTTCCCGAGTTTCCCTGTCATGGACAAGGTGGGAAGACCGGGGAGGGCATTACCAATCGATTAACTGAAACTTTCAACTCCAAATAGAAATCATAGTCGCGTAGTGTACATTTGCAACTATGTAAGGCAAACAATGCACATCATTGGTTGGGGATTTTAGTCGAGTCCGTACGAGCCCCCCGCCTTCTTTTTTTTCGAGTGGGGGGAAACGGCTCTCCCCCTGCCTGGCGGCCCCTCTTCTTTTTTTTTCAGAGCGGATACGGCTCCCCTGCCCTCATGTCCAAATACTGTATTCAAAATCGAGCCGTCGAGCAGGCGAGAGACAATACGAACCCCCCACCGCCCGTCCTCCAATTTTCCAATAATTTTCCCCAGCCAACTTCCTCCACGTTTTCCAAAATCAAGACATAAATACTACTTCCACCTCCTCATGAATGACAAAGTACGTCCCCCCCCCCCTTTGCCAACGTCCGTGAGCGAAGAAAGATCAACTACAAGTAAATTTTTTTCCAGCCTAAATACGACCCTCCCCCACATCTCCTGCGGAAATACGACCCACCCCTAATTGGGATTCCCCAACCACGATGTGCCCGAAGGCAAACCAGGGGCTAACTAGTCATGGTACATATGAAAGGGGAAAAAACAGTAACCCAAACAGGTTGGATGGCGACCCAGAAAATTTTCTAGATTACCGACGAGAAGCGCGACAAGGTAAGCCCCGTCTTCGCGAGCGCCGCAATCGCGAGATCCGGCCGGTATTGACATGTACAGAGCGCAGCTCTGTACTTGTTAATACCGCGCAGAGCTAATACCGCATGTACAGTTATTCATTGGCAACCCCTGTCGGGCCGCAACCAGCGGTTCCCACTGCGGCGCTTACCACTAACTGACTGACTTCTTCCCTGAATCGACTTCTACGCCGATTTCGTTGAGGAGGGCAGGCCGGAGCGGGCTCGAACCGCGCCGCTCACGCCACGCCCAACGGATGGCAATGCTACAAACTATAAATGCGCTTATCACTCCAGGCTCAGAATTGAATGAGTCATGTATTCCAGATAGAATTTCGATAGCGCCGAGCGTGCTGTAAATGGGAAACGCTACTGGATACCCTTCCATGGTTCAAGCCCGGATCCGCTCCCGTTCAGCGCCGACCGAGCCTTCCTACCCCCCAGGGAAAGTAAGTTGGCAGCAGAGTAGAAAGGAAGAAGCCCAACTTGCGGATTGTTTGGGCCCGGCAGTTTTGTACAGGGCACATCGTATTCAATAAGCCAATATTCTGAATGGATGTAATTGCGTGGCCGCTCCCAAAAAAGGGTTGAAACAATGCCAATGAGTTTATCCTCATTATCCTTGTACTATAATATAATATATAATGTAATACTTATACAATGACATGATTTGAGAAGTGTGGAGGAAGGATACAGAGGTCAAGTGCGTGCCAGACGTGCTAAACATATAATATGATGGCGAAATTACCGAGCTAAAGTCCACTTATGGTTAGCGCTGTAATTGAATGATCTTCGTAAAGAGGTTTTTCACGCGAGACGGAAGTTCAGAAATTATGTCGGGCTTTCCTCTATGCATTACCACGCGATTCCTAAAACGAAAAGATTCTGCGAAGAATAAATATTAGACCACAACGACCGGACAAATTGGCGAACTTTTTGACACGACATAACTATAAAACTGAGGTGTTCATTCGGCATACCGTAACCCTACTGGACGTGATACAGTGCTTCGCTTATATAAACCATATCCTGGATATGGAGTGGACGTGACTGCGTGCTTTATTTGAAGGCAGTTGGCACGATGAATCCCTCAAGACCGAGTAGGATTAATATGCCTGGATAGGACGGAATTCCGCAACCCTGAAGCAGGCGCTGCATAATGCCTTTTCCAAGAAAAGTGCACTCGTAGGGGCCCTATCAAGCTACAGCACACCCGACACAGTACGCCGCCGCCATGCCCGCCGCGCTCACAAATGGACGACCGTTTGACGCTCGAATTGATCCATTTGCTAAGCAAATTATGAAGCGAAGGGATTGGTATGAAGCGGCCGTGATGCTGCATGGATAATGAGCACACGTATGCAGCCGTACCTTCGGTAGCGGTTACTGGCAAGATGCTTACGGGGAAACTCGTCCAATTGATTTTTGAACACACTCCGGGGACGGAGCTGCTTTTTTTATTTTCCCCCCGCGAGGATTTTGACGCGTTTTACTCCGGTCCGTTGATTCGCGAGGCAATTTCCCGCACTTTATAGCGCACCTGGCTTAGCATTTTGGGCCTAACGCCCAAACCCCTGGCCTATCAAGGCCCAGCAGCGCCTGCGTTTCTCCTGGGATTCCTTCGTTCTAGGACAGGTGCAGCCATGTCTTTGTCCTACAGTCCTCATCATTACGTACTGTCGGTGCGGCTCAGTGCGGCTGCGTTTTTGGCGGGCAGCTGACATTACTGTAATAGGTTTGTCCCCCGGAAAGTTCGCAGCGTTTTGTGCTACTATTTTTTGTACATTCTGATTAAAAACTCATTCTCCCTTGCGTCTCAGTAGTACATCCTGAAGAGAATTCTTTGCGCTATCTGATGGTATAACTGCCGTTTCACCATTGCTTGATGAACCCCCTTTTCCCAAGACTTTTTGAAGCATGTCAAAAGAGCAACTTCGGACGATATTGTTTTCGACTACAAAATTGGGTCAGTCGAGACAGCTCAACAAATCAACCAGGTGTGGGGGTCCACTAGTGTGAAAGCACCGTGGCGAGCATGGTTCGACAACGTTTCGGAGGTTTTAGCGTTGAAGATGAACCTCGTAGCGGTCGACCTGAAGCAATACCTGACCTCGACAAGTGGGTGCCCCACAATTTGAGTGACGCAGAAATTAGCACGTCTCGAGGTTTCTTCTTCACTGCTTTTGCACAACAGAAACGACCTGCTTTTGGACCGAATTGTCACGTGTGATGAAAAGGAGATCATATATGATAACAGGAGACGTTTCGGACAGTGGTTGGATGCCGGCGGACCCCAGGCAATTTCCAAAGCCGAATCCTCACGAAAAAAAGATTCTGGTCACGGCTTGGTGGTCATCGGCTGGTGTGATCCACTATAACTTTTTGTCACCAGGCCAAACCATCACAGCAGAGTCCTACTGTGAAGAAATCGACGAAATGTACCGAAAATTGCGTCAGCTGCAGCCAGCACTTGTCAACAGAAAGGGTCCGATTCTTCTGAGTATGGCAAACCGCCCACACAACGTTATTCACAAATCACTATCCATAAATTGAACGAATTGGGGGTTGAAGTTCTACCTCAACCGCCATATTCTTCAGACCTTCGCCAATCGACTATCACCTTTTCTAACATTGTTCAGACTTCCTGTCGCTGGGAAAATACTTCCATGCAATCAGGACGAAGTTATAAAATGCTGGAAAATACTTCATCAATTCAGGACCAGGCAAAAAAGCCTTCGTGGATTTCGTGGATTCTCGACCACCCAGTTTTTCCTTTGATGGGATTTCTCGACTGGTGTCAAAAGTGTGCTGATTCGAACGGTGCTTATTTCGATTGAATCCGATGAGTATTAAGAAAGTTATGATCGTTTAAAGAAACACTCAAAACGCTGAGAACTTTCCGGACAACCTAATATATCCTCCGTATTACTCGTTTTCTACCACTTTTTGCCGCATAAGCGTTTCAACAAAAAGGCACATTTGTGGAAGCTATTGGGATGCAGGTGCAATATAGTGGTAATTACCATTATATTCAAATACCCTTATCAGGAGCTCGTTGGTTTCTGATCTAGCAAGCAACGGCTCTCCCCTCTGGCCATCTATGGTATCGACATCACTTTGTTCAGGAAGGCAGGTAAATTGGACTGGAATGCATGCATTTTGACTAGGGGAGTGTGGGGGTGTGGAAACGACCTATAAATCAAGTGCTTCGAACTGATTCTAATGGGGAGTGTGCGAGTGCCTGCAAGTGAATGTCCTACCTCGAGAAAGCGCACGTCCACAGCCAACAAGGGCGTGTCGGTGTCGTCACGAAGGCACCTGACAGTGACGTCAGAGAGCCAGAAAGTTGGGACCTAGCAATCCCGTCACGACGGGGGAGGGGGTATCCTCTATGCTGATCCGGTTAATTTCCGTGTTTTTCTGTTGACGACTGCCAATACGCGACAATTAGCAACACATCAAGCGATATATGGCAGGTTTTGGATCTCAAAGTTCGGACTTCGCTTGAAATTTAGCTTCAATATGTCGGATATCTAGCGTCACATACATACAAGATTTTGCAGGGTACTTGATAGGAATTCAACGGGGGGGGGCAGAGATGAGAGCAACTTATGAGCATGAGCACAGTCAGCGAAAATGAGCACGCAATTCAGATTTATGCCCGACGCTCTGCCGAACGACAACTGAGCGATCCGGCGTTTATTGCAAAGAGTGCGTT
>MU943521.1:0-11732 GCA_036418165.1 Cooperia oncophora | reverse complement strand
CATTTCTTTCACTTTTTCTTCATTTTCGTTCCGATGACCACATGCACTTGTACTTTTGAACTCCACTGCTGAAGAATGGCAACCACGTGGGAGCAGTTGGGCTTGGTTAGGGGGAAGGGGCACGTACCCAACAAACGAGCCATCCTGTATAGTTTCTGTTTTTTGTGCAATCAAAGTGGCTCATTTGTACCATTTCGCAGCTTCTGAAGACTTGAAAGGCCCCACCAAAGTGAGACCTGTTAGTTAGTAAAATAATTTATCGAAAGAAATTAGCGAAAGTGCGAAATGATCCTCTTAAGACAGACAGCGCCGTCACTGGTCTCCAAAGTATTGCAGAGAATCAGTACAGGATATGGCTATGGATCGACAAGCAATAAATGGGGAGCAGAAAAGCGAGGAGAATAAAGGCTCACCGAAGGGTTGGGAGGGACTGGGCAAAATGGAAGCACCACAGTCCCACAGTGTGATAACTGTTCCTAGATGGGTCGTTGGAGCCAGTCTGGAATGTAATCACATCTCAAGCCACACCGTAAAAAGTGCTCTTACCCCAGACGTGTCTACTACATCTACAGCTCGCAAGGAAAGTTGCAGAAAAAGAATTGGTAGGCGAAATACAGCGCGAAACCGGACGGACAAGCCCGCTCCACTTTTTTCTTTATATCCGTTCATAGAGGTGCGCTCAGTGAAAGATGAGAGAGAATCAAGAGTAGATAGGTGGGGGATGAAAGCAGAAATCAGAAAGAACTTGTAGAAACTTGCTGGGTTGGCTGGATACGGAATTTCAGCAAATCACTTTCCGTCAACTTCACCCTCAATGAAAGCGTAAAAGTGGACCATTCATTCGACACACTAATGGTAAGGGATGAAGGAACAGGAACATTGTGGCAGCATGGTCTGACGGCATACACTGCCTGCGCATGGTCCGCATCACAGAGGATTCGGCGTTCTGTCATTAAGGGGGGGGGAGGGAGTATTTCCCTAGTTCGCTAGTTTCTTTCATTAATTCCTGTTAACTAACTAACTCCTCTCACCAAGGTGAGAGGTCAGACAGGTTGTAGGCCAGCCCAGTGTAAACGAGGTCGGTGCATGAGTTTACGAGAGTTTACAACTCCAAAGCACCGACAGGGCAATGGTTTCTTGTGTAACAGTAAAACACGCCCCTAACGATTCTGCCACTGGGCCAAGACCGTTGAGGCTGAAACCTGGGGCCGTTGATCTTTAAACTTGCTCTGTCTGCAGCTCACTACGCAGGAGGGTTCTGCAGGGGTACTGATGCTCTGCGTACCTCAGCCAAATTTGAGGGGGCAGTTTTGGTTAGGAACTCTTTCGGAGTAAACATTCCTGCAACTTCGCTAACTTTGACATCGCTAATAAAAGTGAAAAAGACAACAAGAAATGTGTCGTTACAAGGTGATGGATTACTTATCACAGGAAACTCATAAATATGCAATTTGTCTCGCCTACGCTTAACAATGCCGTTTATTAGTGGGAACACCATAGAGAAGTTGGATTGAGTGCAGCAAAACCTTCAATTGAACGCGGGTTCAATGCGAACGTTTTCGCGAGCGGGAAGGACTAACGTGTCATCTGCCCTAATAAAGTTTTCTCTAATTGCCCATTGTAACCCTACCCTTAAAAATAAGGTCTAGGTTTCTAAATTTCGCCTGTGTCCCTGCTAACCTGGCATCCAGCGATTAATTGTAATAGCTCACCTAAGCGTGCATGCAATAAATAAACAAATAAATAAGTAAATATTTGTGCGTAGTCAAATATCTTCGAAGGATTGGATTCCACATTTGTGTGATCCGAGAAGGGATCTTACTTACGGTGACACACTGATCCGGCAGCCTTAAGTTGAACCAGGCGCTGTTTTGCGGGAGGGGGGGGGGGGGGCATTTTGCACTTTAACGACTTCCCATCGACGTGTCAACCCATCTAGACAGCCTGTTCCGAGTTGACCAGGTTTTACCATGATGGCTTGACGAACGTTGCCTCCACTTTCAAAAGAAGTTCACAGGTTTCACAGAGTGAGACTTGTTAAACCAGAAACTTAGTGAAGCAATGAAAGGCAAAATTAATGGCCCCCCCCCCCTCTCGTTGGTAACAGTGCGCTCCCGACTTTTCTACACCGCCCGATGATGCGACGATATAAACTATAGTACTGAAGAAGGCCTGCCATATTTATATAAAACAAGGAACTCAAGATGTGATACCAGAAAGGCTTTCACATTTTGCAAGTGGATTCTTGCAAGAATACAAAGGAATCAATAAAAGGGATTAACTCTAGATGTGGCAAATGTTTCCAGTTAGGTAGACAGGATGTAATCTAAAACTGAAATTTCAACTTTCTTGGAATATTCCAGGTTGATTCATCTTCCAGTATTTTCGATTATATCATTGAATGAACTTTATCAAGCAAAGACTCATGAAGAACAACACATCGCTCCGGCAGGCAGCAATGGTGGGCGTCGGACTATGGTAAGAATCAAATATTATAATGGTAGCCAAAAGATGAATCTTCCAGCGTTGATAAATCTGCTTTTGGGATGCGCCTCGCACTGTAATTCCATCCAGAGCTATGGCTGGTTTTTTCAAGTGGATTTAATGACTGTACGAATGAGTTGCGATGCACCCCTGAAGTCAAGGTCCTGTTGTCTAGACGAGCACAACGTCAGCAGAGCAAGGCTAAAACACTGAGGTTTTGGTTTTCTGGGCGGGGGGGGGGGGGGAGGTGGGGGGGGGGAATCACCCAGAAGTGGACCTCTGATGTTCCACTCTGTCCGCTGCCCTATCACTCTCACTTCCCCATCACCTCTAGATTCCTTTGGGGAAAATGCAGAAAAAAACAGGGTGCCAGATTCCGTTTTTTTAATATGAGTGGTAGCCAACGTGTTTCCTATCAGGCCATATTAACCTATCAGGAAATGCTCAGCGTTGAGGTAGCCAGTGCCTGGCTTATCCTAATACTGTTGATCAACTGGAGCCCTCCAACAGTCCTTTCTGCACTATTTGAATTCTAATGATAAATCACATGACCTTATTTTCCAGTGCCTTCGCTGCGATCACTAGCGCTATCGTGATTCCCATGCTTTACACCTACTTACAGTACATTCATAGTCATGTTCAAGATGAGGTAAGATGTAGCTGATTTTCTTTGGAACCTACTACGTACCTACAGATTTTACTACTTTCTTCATGGTTATATAAGAAATTGAAGCAATAACTATAGTTGGAGTCGTCGCAGTCAGTCGAAGCTGTGTCAGAAGTGAGCCCTCCCCAAGTTGCCTTGCTCTGCTAGTGGTCGACTGCGTTGTTCTGCTAATGGTGGTCAGTAGGTGGCCCTAGAAAGAGAACCAGTGAGAAAAGCGCCGCGGCTGGGCTCATTCCACACCTCTTGACACCGCCCCAGCTGACTGCGACGATATCAAGTGTAAGAGTCGAGAACTTTTTAAGGCTGCATTCTGCAAGAAACGAGTGATTGACCTCCACCAAATGTATGAGAAAGTCGACATTCACATGGGAGGAAGCCTGAGAAAGAAACGAAGCTTCATTGAAAAAGGTGAGAACCATCTTATAGACTTCAAGACTAGACTCTAATACTTTGAAGGTGGAGTGGAGGTGGGCCAGGATAATTTTGTGTTCAGGGAATCAGGGTGCATACAGTAGCCTGGAAACTTCGCGTGAAATTAATTGTGTCGGCCGTGAATGCACACAACGTGCATGTGAAGTACACACTTGAGTCAACGATGACACGTAGATCAACCGCGTTGTACAAAAGGCGTATAACATAAGTTATTAAACGGTCCTTAAGCTTAGGTAACTGAGCTACGGGTTACGGTGTGCCCGATTGCGTGTGATCACGATTGCGACATATTTAACTTTATGCAGTTGCGGGGTACAGTGCGTGCCCTGACTTCTTGACTTATGATCTTGTGAGGCCAAAAACGTCATTACAGCCAAACTGAACAACTACGTTCAAGGACATACCCTCGTCATCCGGGCAGTTGATTAGGGCGGTCGTCAACGGGCCGCAGCGCGTGCCAGGAACTATTTGCTTTTTCCAGGCTAATTTAGTCATTTTTTCCAACTTTTCACTGTTTTGGCTACTTTTTCCCAGATTAGCAGCTCCTTATCTTCACAAGGTGGAAAAAATGACTAAATTAGCCTGGAAAAGCAAATAGTTCCTGGCACGCGCTGCGGCCCGTTGACGACCGCCCTAATCAACTGCCCGGATGACGAGGTTACTTACCATGTCTGAGGCAAATTGGTTCGCATCTGCAGTAGCGTGAAACTTTTTCCGCTCCAAAGTGCACGGAACGGGTAGGGTAGTGGTACCTGCCTGCTGTCTCCATACTACGACCGCGCTCCGTTCAAGGTGCAGAGCTTGCATCGTTGTCAAAATCCCCACCGAACATACAGTCAAAGGTAGAGAACAAGCGGACGTGAGAGGATGAAAAAAGTAGCGCCCTTGGCGATGGCTAGGCACCTTGCAGGCTGTGGGGAGTATCCCTGTGAATATCGCTACCCTCCAGCCCCGTTGTTATACACGGCAAGGACCAGGATCCATTGACCAGGGTGCACAGTGTGTCTTTCAGTTCCCTCGTTCACGAATTGAACCCTATCAATACTCAGGTGCAGTCGTTATCACTGAAGTCAGCCGGAACGTGTCTGAACTCCTGAGAATGGGAAGGGTGGTGGCGCCGCTCCAATACACAAGCCCCGCTGACGCGCCCCGACTGACTTCACTGATAAAGACTGTAGTTCGAGTGCACAAGCATCGGGGTAGAGTGGTGACCCTATTTTCCGGGCTATAAGGCGTATTTAGTAGTGTGCTCACAGAGGCGCACACAACAATGTTCGAGGTTCCCTTTACCCGTGGGCGCCTCATATCCCGAAAAAAACAGGGTAACTACAAATTTCGAATGCGTGGAGCCCCTCATCGCAGTGGATTAACTCTAATCACTTTATCCATTTTCAAACAGCTGTGCAAAAACGTTACTTCAGACCAAGCCTATGTATATTGCCCGTGTAACAGTGGCCGCGCAGGCCAGCCTGGACTGCCGGGAGAACCTGGAAAAGATGGCAAGGATGGTGAGCCGGGCGAGCCAGGAAAGGTTAGCGATGAACTTCTGTAACGTTACCACCGTTCATTTTCAAGAGCCCTGTTTTTCAGGATGGCTTTAATCCACCGGAAAATGGTTACTTCGAGTTTTGCATGGAATGCCCACCGGGGCCTCCAGGACTTCCAGGAGATGAGGGACCAAGAGGACCACGCGGACCACCAGGTGTTGATGGGCTGCCCGGTACACATGGACGTCCAGGTCAACCAGGAGTTCCTGGAAAAGAAGGCAGAGCGGGAAACGATGGACAACCAGGAATGCCTGGAGAACCAGGAAGACATGGACAGCTTTTCGTAAGTACCTGACTTTTGACTTCTAGAAAGGTCACTTCGGAAAAGGTAGTACAATCAGTCGTCTAACCATAGTGCTTTCAGGATGCTCCTGCATCTATTGGCGCTCCTGGACCACGTGGTGAGCCAGGACCCATGGGAATTCCAGGTCCTCCTGGAACTCGAGGTCAATCTGGTGAGTCATCCGTGCTGTCGTAGAAGTGCGTCGCTGGACTCATAAAAGCTTATGAATGATTGTTTACAAAAGCTTTTTTCCAACCATCATGAGTCAGACCCAGTCCTGTAGCCTCATTTTTACCGTGTTATCTTCTTCGGCACTGGGAATTCGTCATGGACCAAATTCCCAGTGCCAGTGCCCAAAGCCTCGGAGCACGTCCGACCTTCGGGGGCACAATCATTGCATTGCGGATTTTAGTCGAGTATGTACGCCCCCCTTTTTTTCGAGTGGGGGGGGGTGGTACGACCTTCCCCCCCCCCCTTTACAACGTCCGTGAAGCGAGAAAAATCAACTATCAAAATAAATTTTTCCCAGCCCAAATACGACCCCCTCTCCTGGCGGCCAAATACGACCCCCTATTGGGGATTCCCCAACAACGATGTGCCCTGCCAACCCTCCCCAAACGGTTATGGTGGACCGTGCTTTAAAATCCATCTTTGCGGGATTTTTTGAGTTGCTTAGCTGCTCAAGGTGCGAGAATGAAGCACCACAAAGAATTTATCAAGAATCATGACAAATTTGATGATGCTGTTCTGTTTTTTGCAAACCTATATTTTTTCCGACAGATCACTTCAAATGAAGACAAATTTCAGGCATTCGTGGTCCTCCCGGTCCGATGGGCGATAAGGGTCTTCACGGAGTCCCAGGCATCGACGGATCGCGAGGCTTGCCTGGTCATAGAGGAGCACCTGGTCGAAGGGGGAGCTGCCACCACTGCATTGTAAGGAAAACAACTGACGCACCAACTACAGAAGTTTCATGCGAATTGAATAAAGTAACAATAGTAATGCTTTGAAATCGGTCCTGCTGTTGAGTTCATGTGGCCTTAATCTTGACAGCTAATAGGCATGGCGGCCAGTTCCAGTTTTTTATTTGTTTGTATAATAAGTCTTTGTGGAGTTGAGTTCCACTTTCAGGGGCAAGAAAGGACCACTTATCGGAAAGGTGCAGGAACTTTGCCAGCCTTCACCAGAAACCTTGGTAAAACTGACACAGATCAGTACGAGACATCAGCAGCGTTCACTCTATAAGGGAGAGTTACGGGCAGGGTAAGCATCAGGACTGGTGGGCAGTGTCATTGCGGTCCCCCTGCTAAAGAGGTCCCGATACGACCTTTTCCGCCTTCCAGCTCTAGTTGGGGTGTATATGGAGTTCACTTCTATGCTACGCTGTTCGTATGTGGTGAGTGCGCAAATGAGACAATTTGCCAGCTTGAGTTTCCGAATGTAGAATGTATACAGTTGATATCAGCTCAATCACTCGCCCCCCCCCTCCTCCTGCGGCTTTTCCTTGGGTTGTTTTCTTCCTAAATCGGTTGCTTTCCGATCACCTTTGGTAGAGCAAAGCACGCGCAGGCAGGCGCAGGCTCATCCCGCCCTCCTCACGCCGCCCCCGACTATTGCGATGTTACAATCTATATACTGGAGCAAACGGGAGTGTACAGGGGGCCAAAAAAGACACTTCGACCGAGTCACATATCAGCAAAGTTTTCGCAGCCCAGAGAGAAGACGTGGATACGAGTACCAGGGCGGAAGATACCCAAGATGTTCCTCGATAAGCAGGAGCTGGCCCTCGCCCATCACCTTCATGTACACCAAAATATGAAGTCATCTCCAATCGCAGCCGAACTGAAGAAGCCTGTGGAATTTACGTCACCGCGAAACTTCTTGTATGGAGTCACCCATGGACAGCTACCTGGAGACCGGCACTCTTGATCTGGAAGACCTCCAACATCGAGCAGCTCCGACAACGTCGCTACGGTCCAGGATATCATCTTCACCGCAGTCGCCGGTTGATGGTATGGACCGGAAGTTCCTGGAATGGGAAGACCGATATTTTCTTCGTGGACCCCGACTGAAAGTGAACGCTGACGGTTACATCGACCAACTCGAGGAGAATATCCTGCCTTCATGTCGTCGCCTGTACCATCTTGGAAACTTCGTACTGCTACAGGATTGGGTGCCTCCACACGGAATCGGGAAAACTTTCGCCCCTTGGAATCGAAGGAGGTTGAGAACTGAAGGAGACAGAATGTCCGAGTGTGTCACCTGCCCTCAGTCCCCCTCGATTACCGGATCCGGGAAGGAGGTGGTGGCGGAGAAACAACATGGTGGCGCTGAACTGAGGCGCCGAATCGCGGTCGCGTGGCAGAATCTCTCGATGACGTTCGTCCAGAAGGCTGTGGCGGAGCTTCCTGATAATGTAAAATGTGCTGTTGAATTTGATGGTGAAAATGTCTAATCAGATTTCCATAAAGTGCAACATATATTGCCGAGAGTCGAGTAAGAAAAGTGTCCTTTTTGCCTCCCTGTATTGGGAGTGACTGTAAAAGTCAAGGAAGGACCCCCGCTTGGAAAGCATGCAAGGGATATCACCACACCAGCAATCTTGACGTGGACCTTGTGATCTTGGCGCGAATAGATGATATAATTGAAGAAATGCGCTAGAACATTCCTGAACTCCTTGTGTACCGTTGAAACTTCTTCAGCCAAGCCTGAATCAGAGGGGCTGAAGACATTAGAATTGAATGCAGTATTAACGACCCGATTTCTTGCCTCACATGTAAATAAGCAGGCACTAAAAACTCGACGTCCCTTTCGGTGTTGTTCGAATTACAATTAGCGTACTTCAATTAAGGAACAGCTGATCAAAAAAGCTATAAGAAGAAACAAAAAATGGGGTATAATCAAGCTGTTTCAATACCTGGTGATATTTCCACCATCGCACTGCTCTTATTAATATCTGCTGAGGCCTTTTTCTGCCCCAGCGGAGTTACTGATAGACCCTTCAAATAACATGGGGATTGGACGCTCTGCAGAATTAGGGTACATGGGGGATTTTGGTAATTCGTACGACTCACCCCTCCCTCCCCAAAAGGGGACACGATACAACCCCTCCCCCTTTTTTTACAGTTTGTTGCAGATGCCACAGGCCTGGGTAGCTTTCACTTTCCGCGCTCGGATTTGAATGTGAGAGCCTGGGTTCTTCAAAGACAAACGTCGCGATGAGCTAACGAACACTTGGTAGCGAACGAGTTGGGTTGGAAACTAAAAGCAGTGTACGTGTTACTTGACCTGCCCGTGAAGAGAAAAGGAGAGAAAACCGTCAAAAACGCTCCAAATAAGGCCCTGTTTGTGCCAACCATGCTAAAGAATCGGTGTGGTATCGGACGATAGGAATGAGAAAGCAGCGACAGAGCATGCAGACGAGCAAGACCCCAGACAAGACGTCTGTCGAATTGGGCGAGCGGTGATCAGCCTGGGCCTTATCGCCGCTACCTTACCGCTTTTTGATGTGAAACTCATACAGAGTTGCTCGCTGCATAGGATGGGTTAAAGGATAAGGATAAAGAGGGGAGGGGAGAGAATAAGGTCTACACCCAGTATCAAAAGATTTTTACTTAAGACAAAGCCCGCGCTCATTTGCCATCTTAGATAGTGAATTTGGGCTTCGCATAAAAAGGACAAGGTTTAGAGTAAAACAATAGTGAAGGAAAAAGCAGAAAAAACATGCCCAATGTCCTAAATAGGACCCCATTACAATCCTAGTTTGTACGTGCATACGATGGGGAAACAGCGCTTATGGACGAGCGTTCCACGTTATTGGCTCGCTGCCAGAAATAGGTGTGGCGCCACGTTTGAAAGACTGACCTTTAATATTCTTATTTTTTCAGTGAATTCATCGTATCATTATGTTTCTTTGTTCTTTTTGAGTTTGTGTTTTGCTTTTCAAATTCAAAATGTTGCTATTTTCTTCCAACATTTCGTGCACTTTTGCAATACAATACTTTTTGCAATACATTTCCAGTTTTACCACTCCGCGCGCTCAGCTGACTCAATACAACCCTACGTCCGTACAAATAACGAAGGCGCTTAGATTTTCATGCTTTTCTCGTCCCACAACTTGGTTTTTCACTGAAGGGCGGCGCTTGGGAGGCGGAGTCACTGGAAAAAAGGAGGAACCACTGGACCTATTTTGCCTTATAGCGCCCCTCCCCTGCACTTTTTTGCCGCGAAAACGGTACAGGGTTGTTCGTCGCGGACCGCACTATCCTCCCGATGCCATATTTTCATCTTCGATACTTGATCGCGGACCGTTCCTTTAAATTTACACCCAGTATTAAAAGATTTTTACTTAAAACATACGGTTAGCGTTCGATAAGTGTATGCATGACCACCCGACGAAGAGATTCTCACTTCAAGCATACGGTTAGCGTAAGTGTATGCATGACCACCCGACGAAGAGATTGAGCCAGGTGGAGATGACTGGCTCTATCCCGCTGGACAAGTACTTGGTCGAGTCACATGGTGTCGCTTGGTAGATATAATTGTGGTCGTTGTCGCTGTCGTCAGTGAAGCATGCGGATCTAAACGGCGACAGTGACAACATGGTGTCTTTACTCGGGCGCACAGTACTTGGTCGGGTCGCAAGGTTTTGCTTGGCACATGTAGTAGTGATCGTTCTCGCAGTCGTCGGTGAACCATGCAGATCTTAGGAGCCTTTGCCAATGGCCGATCTTGCTCAGTGGTGTTCAGCTTTGACGTTGCGCTGGTCAATCGGACGTGAACTGGATGACACTCACCACAAATTTGCTTGCCCACATACTCTGCGATATAGTCGGGATTGAATCTGCCACTATACACACTTGCGAACTGAAGTGTTTGTTGTAAAGGAGCAGTCTGAGAATGTCATTTCAAGGGCTTACCTTTGGCCAGTTGCGAAATGAAGACTTCCCAAAGTTGATGACTACAGCGTTGAAATTCAGTAGCTTCCTGTTCGCGGATATAGCTTTGAAGAAGTTTTCCCGCAGCGTCCACCTCTTCCTGGCTGCAATTCACATTGTGAGACAACTGTCATCTTCTATTGGTTGGTTGAAGACATGATCACAACTGTCGCAAAACCAAAATACCTTACGTAACTCTTGGCTGCCACCACGGTCAATCGTACGCAGCCACGCCCACCGCATATCAGTGATTTTGGGCGTAATTGCGAACCTATGTCAACCTATTGGTGCTGCTGCTTGATCGTTTTGTTTTTTGTAATGTTTTTTCACATTTTCGGTTTCTCTATAAAGAAAGTTTCGATGCTCATATCCATCGATACTGACTCTTTGCGCTGTTTGTTGCTGACTGACGCCCCACCCTCATCCTGTGGTGAAATACGATCCTCTCCTCAAGTTGGGAATCCCCAACGATGGTCTTCCCTGCAACGGAATGGGAGCATTCTTCATATCGAACTACCTTCAAAACATCAGCCAATGTCAGTATTGCTGTTACCTATATACCCATATTCCTCTGATTCAATCAACTGAGACCCGGGAGGCCGGGGGACCCGGTTGATGTGTCACATCCTACATGAATCAAGCCGATATGGGGTATCCTATGTGAGAATAATAAGTGAACGCCCAATTATAAGCTGCATCGCGTAACCCACGATCCGGTAAAATCCAGATTTGATCTAAATTTCTGCAGTCCTGTATTTTTTCATTATTCTCGTTCTCTTCAGATATGGCTGTTAGCGTGATTACTTCGTTTGTTTATTTTTTACCTCTGCGAGTTTTGTCTAAATAAAGTACAGTCATGATCCCTGGAAAGGTGAGGGCTTGGCTTGGAATACAGCCACGACCCTTTCAACCAGTCCATGCTAGAGTTCAGTCGGCAACTCAGGACAGCGTGATTGGGGGGATGGGCTTTTAGAGTGTGTTCGATCTCGCCCTCCTCCGCTCCCCCCCCCGCACCCATCCCATCATACCCACTTCCTCTTACAGACTGTGAATGAGCTCTTGTCCTTGTGCCAGGGGAGAATGATTTTGAGTTTTCTTCCAAGGTAGGAGATTGTCATGCTCACCATGGTTTCTGCGTACTTCCAGTGTACTCCACCTTCCGTTGTGTACGTAGATTTGTTCCACATCATGGTTTCGTGAACATAATTAGCCGATAACGACTTTGCCTTGACCAGACAAAGTGAAAAGGCTCACTCGATTACACGAGGAAGAAACTGGGTGAATCATCTGCCTCACGTCATTGAGTGCGTTCATAAGCATGACTGCTGAGGTGTAGTTTATTTTTGGTTAAAGAGGAAGTTCAGTTGCCTGTTGTGAGAACG
>MU943516.1:0-12262 GCA_036418165.1 Cooperia oncophora | reverse complement strand
TACATTTACACAGTAGAGGATTGAATTGAAGAATTTTGAGAGCCAGCGGGAGTCAGAGAACTGCCGAGAAAGAAAGTGGGAAGTTCAGATCACGTAGGATGCTTACTGGCTGCGACCGGTCTCCTTGGACGAGCAGATCTTCACAAGCCGCCATCTGCCGCCGGCTCGTTTCCCTGCCCAATTCACACCGCTGCATGCTTAACGAACTATTAGCCTACTGTACTTCCCACTGAAGAGGGGTAGAGGCCGTAGGAGATCTACACTGTGTGCAGTCCTGTTCGCTCGAATGCTGGGACATGCCAGAGGGGTTGGAAGTGGTGCGGCTGCAGCCCGTTTTCCACCTGAGAAGAACACAACTGGATGGAAAATGGTCTGGCGCCGCGCCAAACCCAGCCCCCTGACACTTCCTATCTGCGGTGAGCAAGACTGTACATATCGAGCCAGGAATCCCAGGCTTTGCAAGAAGCATACTCATCGACTGGGAATCGGAGACCAATTGAAGGGGAAAGTATGAATGTGGCTCAATCAGCTGAAATCTGTTATTGCTGAAATGACTGTCGGAGATAGTTATTTGCTCGAATCAGCTTTCCACGTGGGATGTAGGTTCATTTTCATTCCTCGTCAGTTTTACGTGAGGTTGGTTTTCTCTTCAGATATTCAGATAGACTCCATACCTCGCAAATGGAAGGGAGTGCCCACGGGCTTGGTTGTGAATGTGACGAGGGTGAGTAGTTTCTGGTTTAGGAAGTGGAGCAGGTGATTAACGAAGTGCAGGCAAGAAAAGGTCAGCGCAACACTCATCCCTCTCTGGCTGAACCGCACAAGTTTGCAATCGCGACCGGGTCCACTGAGAGTCCGAGGACGCTCCCCTCCAACGGCAATATACGGCCTTGTTCGCTGCAGAAGCTGAGGCGTTTCGAGAGGCTCAATTTGGACTGTTTTCCTCCAATTTCGGTCGCCTGCCAGCTTCCACAAGTAATTGAGAACAAGCTGGAATCGTGGCCCGCCGAACCATCCCCCCGCAGAACATCCCAGGCGTTTGCTGCAAATAATCATGATGAACTGCATTGTAAGTGCAGCTGTGACAGATACGTTATAGGTCGCCACCCTTTCAGCCAATGTTATCACTACAAGGTATCCTCACACTCATCTTGAGGGTCATGGCAGTGAAGAGTGCAGCCGAATTATCGCTTGAGAATTGGTTTTGTGGACATAATCTAATAATTAGAATATTATCATATAGCTCTATGATAGGGCCATGTTGGAAATATGCTGGTAAGTTATGCATTTTCCTCAAGTGGACATATTACCCTCGTATTGAATAGAGACACTTTCGGTGAAGGTAGTTGGGAGGGCAGCCCGCGACGCGGCTATGCCACGTTTCGTCTGCTCATCTGCGTCCTCTCACTGAAGTAGTATGCTGACTCCGTCAGAATAGGTAGGACATCATGTTCCCTTACGATGCAGAAACCATGAGCTTCGTTGCTTCCTCTCTCTGAACTTACCCCCGAAAATTCTCCACAACTTACGTGAAAACCAATGCAGCCCATCAAATCTGCGCTGAAGCTCCTCATAGTTTTATGCGACAGAATTCCTCTGCCGTTTCATGCATTTCCCACCCCTAAAGCGTTTCACTTCTCCATGCCTCTCCGCACGGAGATGTAGGACAAGTCTAATGGTACTAAGCAGTAGTCTTAATGAAAGATAACTATTGTATCAGTGATAAAGTCATTCGCTGTTTTTTGTCACTACTCTGTAAACAACAATCATTCAACTGCAGTCCAGTTGGTTTAGCGGCCGGATACAACGCCTCAGTAGATAGGAGAAGAAGTGAAGTTCCCTGAAACCAACACCTCACTTTTAATGTAACCCGCCCTAAGAACTTGGTGACACTCCCCTTCCAACGCGCCTTATCATGTCTAAGGCCGCGTTCATACTTTGCAGCAGCTTCCGTCAGGGTCAGCGACAAGGACGGTATAGGTGTCGATATAGCGAGCCACAGCGTCTATCAACGTTTATCAGCGTGCGCCAGCGATCATCAGCGCCTCGAAGGACTAGAAAAGCATGAATATCGATCTATTCTTTACCAGCGTCCACCAGCTACCACAAGCCTATTCAGGGTCCGGGATACGGTTTGTGTATTAGTACGGTGTACACGCCACAATTTCACGACGCCCAATCTAGCTGTCACCTCCCTCCATACTCTACCAGAGTCTGTTACCCTCCTACGTTCCCATGCTATCTAATCCTGGTCGCTGGTGGACGCTGCCTTTTGCTAGATCGATATCTATACCTTTCTAGTCGCTGACGCTGATGGTCGCTGGTGGACGCTGGTGGACGCTGCCGTAAAGTATGAACACAGCCTAACCAATCTATTGTTATCACTTTCTGTCACCAACTGTCGATGTCCCTGTCACCCACTTTACGTGACGGTAGATGACATCATAGTTCTACTGGTGCTATGACGGACGCTAGAACTTGAACTAAGAAAGTTGGCGCCTCCTTTCAGCAGCGCTTTGTTTGAGCTTGTCAAGCTGGTTCTGATTTGCTTAGCGCCACCAATAGCGGCCCAAGCACGCCTCCTGTACAGCCATTCCTTGGAAAGATGCACCTCACCTTGTGATCTTATGGATTTCGTGACCATACACAGGACAGTCTTTGGCGGAGGAAGACTACGTGGAGCTTCTCCACCACGACACTATATGTTCCCCGTGATCTTTGTACTCCCTTCCTTTGGTCTGACCACAAACCGCCTCTCATCGATTGCTAATTTTTTGATTTTGCCGTTTCGGGCGCACACTCTGCCCCTCGGCGCTCGACACTCATTGCACTGCATGCAAGAAGCAGATAGTTCATGGTTGATAATGATCTGTTTGACATCAGTGATGGCTCCGGGAACAGAGTAAAGCGGTCGTGATGTGTGAGATTGGTAGGAACGCCCCCTCTCTCGGGAGAGGGTGTTGGTACGTTACCACCCCCATAGCGACTATAGAAGAAGGTCTTCGGTACGACCCCGCCCTTCTCAGCACCTACTACGGCAGTCCCGGTCCCATTTTTTCAGTTTTTCAGCCAGAGTTTTCCGTCGAGCGGGGGAGGCGGGTAAACAGTACACATGAAACAGGAGAAATCACGCGAAAAGTCAACAACCGGGAAATTTTTTCTCCCAATGCGGCAAATTTTCTCTCGAAGCTCATGCGACCCCCTTTTCCTCGCCGACAAACTAACGACCGCCCCCCCTATGATTTTTCAGCACAACGATGCTGTACCCTGAAAGGAGAAGCGTTCACATACTGAGCTTCTAATATGTATTTGGTAGTGTAGTCAGAAGTCAGTACCTTCAAAACTACGCTATCTCAGTGAGAAGACAAGCAGACGTAACCACGTGGCCCACCTACCTCTGTCTTCTTTGTTGACGGACGGAGGGTGGGATAGTCGGACTAACAGTAAGCACCGTCCGTCTTCTGCTCCTCTGGACCCTCTCGGCTAGACAGGGGTCAGTGACGCCAATGAGACCGCGTAGACGAGCAAACAGGCGTGGCCTGGTCCTCCCCACATACTCTCCCGTCACCTGCTTCACACCGATCTTAATGTAAGACGGACTAGACAATCGCAATTGGCCACGTCGTCGCACGCGGCGTATCGTGCGGCGATGCGCGGCAAATTCTCCATGTGCACTGATTTTCGATAGGAGCAGAAAGACATCATATGAATCCAGACAAAGCAGGATTTTATGAAAGATAGGGAATTCTTCCATTTTTTCAACTTTCAAATCAAAACGGCCAGGCAGGATAACTCGTCCGTCGAGCGCGCCGTCGCTCGCCACCCCTAGCAGCGCGGCACATTACGATTGTCTTGTCACTTACCTCATTTTTATACAATGTTTTCCTCATGTAATGGCCATCCACCTACCCCACCCCTCCCTTCTTTGTGTTTCCTCTCAAGTTCATGTGATTCAGCACAAGTGAATCATTGTTGTGCACTTCATGATAACTGCTACGATTTACAATTAGGACGATCAAAATGCGATCACAACTTTTGCGATTGTTTAAAAGTAAGCGGATGTTTGTAAATAATAAACAATAAAAAAATCACACCTGGAACAACTGCAACTTTCAGCGTGCCACAGCACCCGACACATGCGCAGCGACAGAATTCAAATGTTTTGTTCATAAAGAATGGTGGAGAGCCAGCGTATTCTAACGCGGCAACGTACAAAGGTGAGCGCGATTCTTGCCAGAAGAAATCCTGAAACGAAATCACTGAAAGCAGTGGTGCACATATTCTGCACTTTACACAGACTGGGAACTGTATTATGGCTAAGGGTGCTAAGGTAGTTGGGGAGGGGCGGAACAGCCGGTAGAGATACGAGTCTACACACATTCTCTGCTCTTCTGCTTCCTCTCGACTAGATAGTACATGGTGGGTTTGCCTAGAGCCGGTATTGAACGATCTGAGAATGGACATGGCCTAGTCTCGCTATCTGCTCCCATCCCTTTCGCAGCATTAATGTCGAATATAAGAGTTTCCGGTAAATGCGAGAGTGAAATGGATACACAAAACGTTTAAAATTCAGAGCCACCGCCCCACATTTATAAGATCGTCGCGGACAGTCGGAGGGGATTCAAAAGGATTTTGAGCTGCTTTATGAAGAATGTCCACAAGTAATGTGTGGGTATCACTACAATATCATTTCAAAATTTTTCGACTGAGAAGGAATCGATTGGTTGGGTTCGAAAAATTGAGAATCAAAGTCGAGAAATCTACCTGTTCAAATGACCGCGCGCGGTCGCGACGGCTGTTCCACACGAGGAGTTCTCCACACAGAACTCGTCAAGGTTTTATGACTAGATCCCTAAGATCGGGTAGGCGGGCTGCATCTCAACTTAACCTGGAGGTGTCTACGCTTCTGGTGGATTATGTTTCCATCTTGACACAACTGTTGTCGTGTCTCTGTCCAACATAGAACAAGATGACAGTTGTCTCAGATTGGAATATTCCACGAGTAACCAGTTCTGTGCCATGTTCAAATGCCACGCCTACTCTGGCTCAGGCGATAAGGAGTGTACTTCGCAAGCACGAACAAAGGCGGTATTTTCGGCCACTTGTCAGCATAAGGAGATGTGACACAGACCACATTTATCCACCGCTATGTACATGCCTAATGCAAGCTCTATTGGGCACTGCGACGCGTATTGGCGACGTGACAACTTCGTCTCGCACATTGCGAACTAGTGGATTTTCGCAATAGCTTGTACGAACAGAAGGAGTACCAAAGAGTAAACAGAGTCACAGTTGTCAACAAGAAATAAGCCCATAGAGGTAAATTGCGGACCATATCGCACCTTTGTTCGGGGTTGTCACGTACAAAGTTGCTGTGAAAGAGGCCTTATTTCGGAATTCAACAACGATTTTTTTCTGCTCTTCTCCTCCCTACTGAGTTCCTTGGCATTTGGCACACCCATTTCAGCACTCTCCCCCCTCCGGGAGACGGACAAGAGAACTGTCGTTTGTCGCGTCCTAGCGCGCCTCGTATCATGCCGCGATGCGCGGCGGGTTCCCGGTAAACATCAATATCTCGACTGGAGCAACAAAACTGATATGGATTCGAGCGGTTGCAGACTTTATGATGGGCGGTATGGATGTTCCTCGTTCTTTCGATACTCAACTTCGAACAGTCAGGCAGGACAACTCGTCCACTGGGCGCGACCACGCCCAGTGGACGAGTCGCTCGCCAGTGCGGCATATTACGAGTGTCTTGTCGCATACAATCCCCCCCCTCTCTTATACACGATTTATGATCGCGAGCTCTGTTATTACTAAAGCACACCCCTCTCAGCAATCAAATACGCACCCTCCCCCTCTCGCTAATTCCCGTAATATCCTGTGAACCGTAAACGACTGACGCGAAAGTTTTCGAAACTAAAACAGAAAGAAACGTCGCTTGTGACAGAATTAGTGATGCCCCTACGCCCCAGCTTCTAGAACATTCTTGATTCAATCTTTCATTCATTATCATGCTCAGCTGTTTTCAGTATCGATTAAATCGTGTTCATTGATCGCGAATATTTGTCTGGAAAAGAATGAAGAAAACTGCGAAAAAAACCTGACTGAATGCGTCCAACAAGCTGCTGATCTTCAAGATACCCAAGAATGCTGGCGAGCCATTTCTCAAGCTCGGTTGTCTCTCGGTAAGCTGACTGATTCCATTGCTATGAGTCCGTCCCCCTCCCAACTGCTGTCAGCCCTGTACTTCAATGGTTCACATTCAGAGGACAGCAAATCCAATCGTCAACGTGTGCGAAGAGATGTCGTGGCAGAAGGTACAACAACTACAACCGGTGTGTTGTGGGACTCAACAACAAAACCACCATCCACACATCCAACGTCCAGAGAACACCTCGGCAGTCGTGACCCATTCACGTTCAATTTCTTTGTATGTTCTTCTATGGAAGGATCTCTGACCAACATTGAAAACATGAAGGCGGCGCACTTCGGCGACGGGGAGGGGGGACGGCATTTTGCACTTTTGCTACTTCCCTTCGACGTGTGGACCTATCTAGGCACCCGGGCGATTCTATCGTCGGCAAGTCAGGCGACGCCGCACACGCCGCGCCGCGTCGCTGCGCGGCACGCCGCGACGCGGCAATCCCGGAGTTGCATTACCGTACTCCCGAGTTGTCATTGGAGCAACGGCCACAGCAAGCTGTGCCTCTTTCAAATTGTTGAAGGGATCGTCGACCCTTTAACAATTTGAACGCCACGCAACAAAACTCGTACGCGGCGGCCGCCACGCCGCCTCGCTCCGCCCACCGGCGCGACGACCCGACGATAGAATCACCACACACCCGACAGCCTCTTCTCGAGTTGACAGGTTTTAACATGATGGACTTGACTACCTTGTTCCAGCTTCACAAGAGTTCACAGGTTTCGCCAGAGTGAGACATGTAAACCGGAACTGAGGAAGCAGTGACAGTACAAAATGCCCCTCCTCCCACTCGGGTGGCCAAACTGTGCCCGTGAAGGTTTTTGGTTAATAAGTTTGGCGCAATACAGTGCCGTGACTTGCCACGGGAGTCAGGGGATGACAAGTCATCCATGACGTTAAGGCACCGATCAGACTTCGCGACAGCACAGCGCTTCGCTCGCGCAATTCGACGATCGATGCGCATGCTTTCAACTGCGTCGATCGTGCCGAACCCGCGACCGAAGCGCTATCATCGCGAAGTCTGAGTGCTGCCTAACGACAAGGTAAATAAGTAATGTGAAAGCGTTGTCAGTGGCGTCTCAAGACACGTCATTAATGTGTTGCATGTAGTGTCATAGTATAGTAAATAGTAGTGCTTAGGCCCAAAACATTTATGGGGAAGGGGAGGGGTGATGTAGTACTCTGCTTGAAAGACTCTTAATCGAGGCCTGGGAGGTAGTGGGGGAACAGGATTTTTGACTGATTTCACGGGGAGCAACATAGACCAAAACACGTTAAAGAACATACTACGTTATTCCCAAATTTGCACGAAGAACCATTTTACCCTCCACTCTCCTTCTGTAGTGGACTTGCCGAAAAATTAAGGAACAGTAAGTCACTAGAGTGAAAGTTGCTTTCTACTAGTGCAGTTACGTAGAAAGAGCCAACCTAAACCGGGCCCATATTTAGCTCGGCTACGCCTCCCAGCCAAATGGTGGGACTTGACTGTGACCAGTGAGAACGCAGGCGAGCTGCGAACTAACTGGTTCAGTCTCACCTATGCCCCCCTCTTCCCCTTTTCCACTCTGGAAACGGGCGTCGTTGTGTGAAACACATGGGGGGGGTCGTATATTTGGTCGTTGTTGGGAGGAGGGAGGGGATCGTATGTTCCTTTGAGAGGAATTTGCCGCGTTGGGAAAAAATTCTTCTCGGTCGTTGACTTTTCGCGGTTTACCCGTTTCACACTGGCTACCCCTCTCCTCTAGTTGGTGGCGCTGCCAACGCCAAAGTTCTATACAACTATTATTTCGGAAGCCCATCAGCGAAATTCCCCTCCTCCCGTCCTCACCGCTCGACAGCGAAATTCTTGGGTGAAAAACTGGAAAATGTGGGAAATTCCGGAGAAACTGGTAGGAAGCAAGGACTTTGGAGGGAAGTGGTAGGCAGGATACAGCATCGTGATGCGTGAAATGGTAGTGTAGGTATGACCCCTCCCCCTCCAAGAGAGTGTCAGTGCGACCCCCTCCCCACTTGAATGAGGGTCTCGGTACGACCCCCCTCTTCCGCATCACACCTACTCACCAATTTCTCGCATTTTCCGGTCCAGTTTTCCACCCGAAAATTCCCTTGAGCGGAGTGGGAGTGGAGGACGGGGGGGGTGATAGAGTATACATAAGACAGGAAAAAATTAAAATTATGGCAAAGTCCACAACCCGGGAAAAATTTGCTTCGCCAAGGCGCGATTTCCTCATCAAGCCACAACGACCCGCCCCTGTCCCAACACCAGACGCGCCCCTCCCAACGGAAAAAGTACCGACGCTCCTACGTGTTTCGCACCACGAATGCTGTGGCCTTGTTCTCTAAACGGCCTATACGCGTGTAGAAATACATGCAAATGTCTAACAGGTCTTAGTTCGCAGCGAGAAATGGTAGGCGCGGCGCCAGCTCGTTCTCCCCCAATTGTGAAAGCTGGCAGGTGATAGCAGTAGGTGGGCTGAGTTACGCGAAACTCAGCCCCCTGAGACACTCCAGTGTCCGCAGAGAACAAGACTGTAACACATCTAAAGTCCTCTAACATATTTATAGATTAAATAGATAAATAAAGAAATGGCGCAGTTTGGCGGGGGGGGAAGGGGGGCATTTGCACGTTCAGTGGTCCACTAGTTCCGGTTTGCATACTTTACGTGATGAAACCTGTGAACTCCTTTGAAGGTTGGAGCAAGCTCATTAAGCCACAATGGTGAAACCTGTCAACTCACGAAAAGCTCTCTGGATGGGTCGACACGTCGATGAGAAGAGCAAAAGTGCAGAATGCCCCCCGTCGCCAAACTGCGCCTAAAGAAGTTAATAAGAAAGTGCTTATAAAGTGGAAAAGTGATATTTCAGGTTTTTCTTGTTGTTGTCATTTTTGCAATCATACTTGCCTTCTACCTGAATTTTAAAAGAAGACCTGATCGCGTATGTTGTTTTGGTTGAGCCATAGCTGATGAGGTCTTGTTCCCTGCGGACGCTGGGGCGTGTCAGGACGGCAGACGACCAAAGTTGATGGAAAACTGATTGGATTAGCCACACCCAGCCCCACTGACAAGCCCCAGCATCCGCAGCGAACAAGGCTGACATTGAAATTAAGGTCTCGGAGACTAACGAGTTGCCTGCAGTATTCAGGAGGCATGGAGAGCAAACCAGTCGGAAATCTCACGAAGCGAATAAGCGGCAAACAAGACTAATGGAATCAAAGACGCTCAAGGAACAACATACATGTTTTATCCAAATCTACTCTATTCAACAAATAACTGAAAAATAAATTTGCGAATTGGAGTCACTTATACAGAATTACGGTTTTTCGTCGTTATCATAATGTGGAAAGGTGTGGGCAAAAGTGCACCCTATATCCAGGGAATGCGGAGGGCGTGGCCGTGTACTCCATTCGAACGTGGCGGCGACTGCGCTCTAGGTGGGGAGCGGCGTTTTAGGAGAATGTACTTGTCGCCAACCTTAGAACTGATGAAGACTTCAGAGTTCTTGGCGGTGATCAACACTTCTAGACGCGCCACGTATTCCACTTTCGTTCAGAATCTGCTGTCTTTTGGCTACGACTTGGAAGATAAGTCAGTGTGTTTATGCTATCACGGATGCTGTTTTTCTCAAAGGGAAATATCCCATAGGAAACGCGTCCTTCGCCATGTTTCAAGTACGAAGCACGCCCATGCTATTTGGGATATGGATGTAATTAAAGGGAGCCAGAGTGGGTCTGACCGATTTTCTGAAAGTCTGCGCTCCTTGAGGGAAAGATAGACGGGGAGAAGACCACATGGTAAACACTACCTCGCCACGAAAGCGCAGACAAGTAGAAAAGGGCGTCCGAGCTCGCTGCCGGCAGACCCCTCCAGCTACCCTCCCCTCAAACGATGCTTATACTGAGTGACAACCGATACCTGCTGCCTAGATGGGCTGAAATTATGCGGATGAGAACGTCTACAAGGATATTTATGAGCAGAAATATCTCGCGTTGCGACAATACACATCTTCGCGTTGCGACAATACACAGGAATTTTCGCGTTGTTTTGGTGAAACTTAGAAGGGTGCAGAGAAAGGATGACCTAAGAAACAAAAAAAAAACCAGAGAATGAAGAAGGCAAAGGTTTCTTCGATTGGCAGATATCCTGAGATCGATGGGGATGATGTTAATGGAGAAAATCGATTTCAAACAACTGGCGTTGACTGGCAATCGAAACAATGTGGGTGGGCCAACCCGTTTTGTAGGGCAGCGCTTTTCCCTTTCATAGACGAACAATTTCCTGCATTTGGACAAATTCAAACAAGGTTTTCGAAGGGAACTATTTTTTTCACTTAATGTTGAAGGTTTTTGGTTCCACTGAAAGAATCAGTTTTGTGACCACTTTTTTTTTGCTTTTTTTAGCCGCGGTACTACTATCTCATTACTCGGGCTTCTTGCGCGGGGTCAAGCCAAGTCCTAGCTAGTTGACTTGATACAGCAGGGCGCAGTTCGGCGACGGGGGGGGGGGCATTTTGCACTTTTGCTACTTCCCATCGACGTGTCGACCTATCTAGACAGCCTCTTCTCGAGTTGACAGGTTTTAACATGATGGCTTGACGGCCTTGCTCCAGCTTCACAAGAGTTCACAAGTTTCGCAATGATAGTACAAAATGCCCCCCCCGTCGCCAGACAGCGCCACACAGCAGTTTGACGTAAAATGGAAAGTGCGACAAATCACGTCGAGATAAAACCTATACACTGGGACTAAACAGTCAAAGAACGAGATACATTGGAGACCGTTGACTTGGCTAGAAATTACAAGTGTTGCGTCACGTAGCCAGGAATATCAGCTCGACAGGCGGACGCCGCTCCTTAGATGTGCTAAACTACGCTTGTGATGCTCGTGAGGCTTCTGTTGCAATAGCGGATCCCGCTAAAGAATTGAGCCAGCACAGACGGGAACACTCCATCTGTGGGAAGCTTGTGAGCACAGAAGGCTTCGGAAAAACATTGGGTGGACGGCATTCTTTCAGAATGGGGTTATGCAAACTATACAGTCACCCGTAGAGCATCCCTACTCCTTGTTTGGGTGGGAATAGAGAAAGGATTTATTGATACAGGGTGGGGGACTAAAGGGGCCATCGAAAAGGTACCACTAATATGTGTAAAGGGAGAAGTACATTATCACGAGGAGCAAATACCATTATTAATTGTCATATGAGCCAATGACTTTGGCTTTCGGTCAGCCGGCCCATCGGTCAGTTTTTTTGAATGGCCAGCAGGGAACTGCCGAGGGCGTCAACCCCTTAGTTTTGCCCCCCCCCCCCCTTACAGAGACTAAAATCACAGTAGCCATGAGCTACAACGAGCGAAGAAGCTAATGTATTTCGCAGCGCAAATGTAAAAATGCTACGTGAGGCTGAGTCACGGCCAAGTGGGGCGGGGGCGGGTGGGCCGTTGGCGACCTGATCTGCAGGAAGCCCTGACCGTTTTTCCGAGATCCCTAGTTCGCGCAGGTAGGAGTTTGCCCTGATGAATGGAATACGGTACCGCTTGTCATTGTTGCCTTTTGCTACCCTAACCTAATGATAATGCTTGATTGCTATGGCAAGTTCTAGAAACATCTTGCTTCACTCCACTATCACCTTCATGCGCACTATACTAGGTTCATTTTTGATAGTCACCGTTTCACAGGAGGTTAGTTGTCTTCCGTCCAAATACAGTAGCCCAGCCACGAAGTTTCAAGGTGCAGATGTTATGGCTTCGAGATGTTCTCGCCATTACTCTCGGAATTATGGCAGCGCAAAATGCAGCGAAAGTGGCTTTTGAAAATTGGTTTTGTGGAACTAATACAGAGGTCAAAAGGATGGCCTATGACTTCATGTCGACTGGCAGTTGCCGGAACTACGCGGGTAGGTTGTCAGCTACTTCCGAATTCTAACAAACTCTTCCCACATCTCATAAAACATACTGAAACGATCAAACCTCTGGAGTGTTGAGTATCGCCATACTTCAACTCCGCAGTTGTAGACTTTCTACGGTTCAAACTCTGTAAAATAAAAATGAAATGTACAGAGACC